>CABEEJ010004129.1:44430-69567 GCA_901482245.1 Timema douglasi
CTTGACACCTGTTACCTCACTTCCAGACGTTATGTCAGCAATACAACAATTAATTATCGGGATGAGTGAAATGAGAGGCGTTTTAGCAGCTAGTCAAGCTGAAATTAGAGGAGATTTCGCAGCCGCTCAGGAAACCATGAAAAGTGAAATTTTGAGTCGCATGAGTTCGCTAACCGACACTATCAGGAAAGATATTCATGTGGAGATTACCAACACAAGAACTGACCTGGAGGGACAAATCGCGTTTGTGAACCAACATTGTAGTCAAGAAATAGAAGCGGTTAAGAAAGATTCCCTAGTTTCGCTAGAAAGAGTTAGTCAAGCACTGGAAACGACACAACACTCCGTAGCAAAACAGCTCGATCAGCACACAGTACTGTTAGAAGAAGGTCTAAGGAACTTTAGTATTGAGGCTGGTACAGTGAATGCAAGACAGGATGAGTCATTGCTGGCTGTGATGGCAAAGAATCAGGAATTGACTCTAGTTCAAGAGGTTCTAGGTAAGAAGTTAGACGACTCTACCAGAGTAGTTGCGTCAGTTCAAGACCAAATGAGGGGCCTGGTTGAAGAGGTAAGGTTAGGAAATGTTACTGGCCCCAACTTTCTTAGCACACCCGCAATGGCCATTTTGGGGGTGAAGTCTTTGGAGGAGAGACTTCCTAGATTACACGTGATATATATACTAATTATATTTTAATAACTTAATATTTTGGATTTCCGCTTTATCATGATTGTGCAGGGTTATTTAGTTTTAAAAATAACCTTATTATTGAAATAAAGCCCAAGTCTTTATTTTATTGGGTTACTGATTGTGCATAAGAATACATATTTTAATACAATACTTCAACAATAAGAGAAAATTTAATTAAATACAACTCAGATTTGAATTATATTAAATAAGAAAAAACTCACAAATAACAATTTTATGAATTAAATTTTAGGTTTAAGTAGCATTTTTTGGCAATGGACATATGATTCAAGTGAATAAATGAATAGTTTATGTGTTCATCACAAGCATTGCTCGTAACTTTCGTAAGAAGCAGCTTGAAATTTAAATATTAATAGCCCCTAAGCACCAATATATACACTTTGAAGCCAAAATTTTGAAATTTTTACCGGCATTTTTTTTATTATTAAAAACGTAAAATAATTAAGAAATATTAACGCTGCGAGAAGGATTTAGTACCTAATACATTTTAAACAGTTGTGCAATAAGTGTTATGATAGCCCTTTTCACCATTACCTTAGTACTTTTAAATCTTTTTTACACTTTCTACCAATTTAATCTATTTAACAAATTTAATCTTTTTACTTACACTTTTTTCTAATTTAAAAAAGGTTTACTTTTACTCTTTCCATCCTTTACTCACTTTTACCCGTTTTACATCTTTTTTATTTTAAAATATTTATCTGAGGCTAAGCTGGGTAATTAATGTAAAAGGTGCGAAAATGGAAAAAAATACAAAAAAATATATAAATGGTAAAAAATAAAGCTAATCAAAAGGTAAATTTTGACTGGTAGGCAAAAAAAGTCCAAAAAAGACAAAGGTGTCAAAAAGGGATAAAAGGGCAATTGAGATAAAATGTGTCATAAGGGTAAAAAGTGTAAAAATTGTATGGTGATCATAAAGTAACTTTTATAAAAAATAAAGATATTATTGGCCTTAAGTTTAAAATAGGTAAAATATTTTATTTAAGATTAAAGGTCATAAAAGAGGCAAAATCTGTTAATAAAAAGGGTATAAAGGTTATAAAACGTAAACGGGGTGCTAATGGTAAAGAGGGTAATAAGTTTACAAATTTGTAAAATTGGATAAAATGAGTAAGAAGTGTAAATGGGGATAAAAGGTTAAACGAAGTAAATGTAGTAAAAAACTGCTAAAATACTTTTGATTTGATTTATTTATTTTTATAATTCTATTCGTATATTGGTTGTATTCTTATTTATATTCAAATAGCTACTATTTATTTTAATTCAATCCTTGTGATCGATATCATCCTCTGGTCAAGAATAAAAATTAGCATATCCTGGTCATGGCGCCATTATGTTTAATTTTATTCCTACAGTAATTGTATTCATATTTATAATAAAATGTATTTATCATTTATCTTGATTATGACAGTTAAATGTACATTGTTGCTACATGGTTTAATACATTATTAAGTTATTACTCTTCTGGACCACACGTCCAGTCTCTCCCACAACTTGATAGCCTCTGTCGAGAATACTAAAGAACATTCTGACGGTAGCCGTGAGTCCCCTGCTCTCATTACAGTCCACACCAATCAGAGCTATCAGCCCAGAACATAGCAACAGAGGTTTCTCGAAAGACAAGCTCATAGAAGACCACCGGTGCGAGTATTCTTACAATAGTCACTGTACAAACAATACAATCATTTGGGAAACCAGTGTTTCACACGTGTGAGACGATCTCAACAATACAAACCCAGTCTAGCAATCTTCAAACTATTATATCATAATTACATCCCTTTGACAACTAATTATTTATGTTGTGAGACTCGTCCTTCTTACTATTGTAAAAAACAAGAGTTCGATATATTGTGTGTAGAAATGTTATAAACTTAATCATCAAAAGAAATGCCAGCATTTAAAACATATTCGGATTATATTTTAACAATGTGCATTAGTCAATCTACTTTCAAATTTTGTGTCACAATATAAACCAATAATAATAATATTTAGCACCGCGTCTTACTACCCGTTCGTGCTATACGCTTATAAACCAATATATGATTAATATTTAAAAAATAATTTAAGTTTTGTTTACTATTCCTTGTGATTTATTTTATGTACTAAAAATTACAAAGCTACCTTATAAATTCCTTGTGCGAATAACGAGTAGCCCAGTTTGTATCTAATATAAATTTAAAAATGAATAAAATCAAAGTTAAATGTTGGTAGGTGTAGAGGTGTAAACAAACTAGGTTTTACACCAGAGCAATAGTTTCATTCAAATATTGCTAGTGTAGTTTTCTTGTATTGCAAAAACAAACGAACATAGGATGGTCCTAAATTAAATATTCCTCATTAGAAACATTACTCGAATTAAGCATGGTTAAACGATAAAGGACACAAATACATTTCTCTCATGTAGTGTATTAAAGCTTGGAACAAAATTTTCAAATTTTCATTTTCATTAAACTAAGCTTAAGTAAGTTTTATTATTAACAAAAATAGATAATCTGGTATTTAGTCATACATATAAATTAATATAGATATTAAACAAAGTAACTAAAAATATATTTTTAAATATCATATGTTCAAAACTAAATTATTTGTAAAAAAATATTCATGGTCATATTTAAAAAATATACCATTTATCATTTAAAAATTTAGAAAAGAACTCTTTAACAAATCTCAATTGTAAGGAATCATAAACTTATGTCTAAGATTTATTTTTGACCTAATTATAATATTCGCAATTACTTTAAAAGCTTAAAGTGGTTCAATATGGTAATTTGATGATTTTTAGAGTTTTAATTCAGGTTTTATAAAATTTTAGATATTGATTGAAAGATTGAGTACTGAATTATTTGTCACAAAAACCTGTTTAATAGATATAATATATCCCCGACACTTGTCCTATCCGTTGTTTAGCAGAAATACTGGTCTAATCCGTTGTTTGGCAGCAAAATTTGTCTAATCCATTGCTTAACAAAAAACTGGTATAATCCGTTGTTTAGCAGAAAAACTCACCGTATCCGTATTAAAATGCATAATTACCTTAAAGAGGGTACCTACTAAATCACTATTAAGTGATTGTCACTACCCCCCTTGTTGATCTGTCAGGATGTCCTTGGCCGAGGATAAGGAAGGGATGATTTTGAATAATTGTGTGGGTTCGTGATTGACGTTACACTTGGCTCTTAAAAAGGTTTATTAATACTACTATAAATATTACAAATGTGATGTTGAAAGTGAATTTAGAATGAAAGAACTTAGAGAATATTAGGAAGCGTGTGACTAAACGAGGTGTTATGAGGTTTACCCAGTGGCCTGTCAGTCTCCTAGGCGGTCCCTGCACAGTCTCCAAACCCGGTTCCCTGAACTGGTGTCCTAGCCCGCGTGACCTCGGAACTGGCAGCGTGACCCCTAGGTTACGATGCTCTGTAGTCAGCCGAAACGAACTTAATCCCTGCGGCCTGGTTTCTGGCTGACGAATTCTGACACCTCCTTTTGGGTCAGCTCCGCTAGTTTGTTTGTTTATAGAATCATCATGACCTCGCACCTCGCAACTTTCGTTTAGTCATTGGTAAATCATAGCATAGCTAAAAATTGGATTACATCTGGCAGAATCATATTAAAGAACAGTTTATATTTAAACCCCATAATATTTTCAATAAAAAGTCACCCACATTACCGGTCTTGTGAAGTAGGCAGTCGGTGTTACTTGGTATGGTTTACCAGTAACAAGGAGGTCAGGGTTAAAATCTCTACTGTTTGTAGTGCACGTCTAGTAAACTGTTTATTGAATATATAAAATAATATTTCAAATTTGTTAAAATATAATTTCCCAAGAACCAAACTAATAATAATAATATGTGATAATATGTGTAAAAATAAATTTAAAACAACTCCTTTATTGACATTAATAGCCTATATTACTAAAACAGTATGTGTTTGTGTTTGGAAGAGACACGCGAGGTGCAAATATATGATAAAATATCAATAAATATCCCATTGGATACTAAGCCCTATCTTCCAAGTCAAAGTTGTAAATTAGTGCACGCCTAGTTAAAATTTCATGGTTCTACTAGCCTTTACGAATTCTCATTAGTAAAATGAATCATCTGTTGCTCAAAATCTCACCAAGTACGAGTATCTACAACTTTGTGGGGGCATTTTGAGTGTTTTGTGTTTTAGTTTGCCTGTATTTAATAATGCAAATTAATCGATCATCTGCTTGTTAATAGGTATAGTATCAATATTTGTCAACAGTATTGGTGAGTTTGTCTCGTAGTTTACTCCTACACACTAGGAATTAAAAGCATGTTTACAAATGAACATTCCAAATATAGTGTACTGTATCTATTCTTTGAATTCATGAGTAGCAGATAATGAACAAATATTGAGATAAACGCGTGAACCTATTTCAATATTTAGTTGTTAAATTGTGACACAGTAACATGTTAGTATAATTTCCATCAAATCTCCCTATTTGTTATAAAATGTCTGTGTGATAAAGGCTTAACTCAGCTAGTTTTGATGACTTGATAAAATATGTTGTGGCACTTTTTCAAAGTGTGAATCTTGGAACATGTGTCTATATTGAGTTATTAATTTATGTTACTAATCATCTCCTCCTTCAATGTCACGGGAATCTATAACTTCTTACACAGGGAGGTTTGTTTGTATGTTTGCATGTTCACGATAAGCTCAAAACAATTAACTAATTTAGATGAAGTTCTAACTTATTTGTTAAAAATACACTTAAGATGGCTTGGGCTATATTTGTTTCCAGTTAAAACACAATGCAATAAATGTCTTAAGCCATTGGTTCAATGTAAATTCTCCTACTAGTTTAATGTATTATAGACATTAAAGTGTTAATTTTCCGTCCGCCTCCTTTATCTCCAAATCCACTGCATATCCACTCTCTTCAGTGGTCGCATGGTCTAAGGCCTCCTTCACATGGTCCGGGCATTGGCCGGATGATTTCTTCACACGATAAACCATATTCATCCGCGTGTCTCCCGGGCCCACACCTTTTCGCTGTTTTATAGATTGATCACGACTATAATTAAAAATATGTTATGTATATATATATATATCTGTCCAAGTATTTGTGGGAACATATTATATCTGTGTGGACCAGGCATAACACGCACTCCTTTAATAAAGACATGTACAATTAAGTAGTTTTGGTGAACTTTTTTTTCATACATCAATTATGTTTATTCTATATATCATATAACAAAAATACTAATGAACGCAAATAGTTGAAATGTTTTTCTTAGTTACGTAGGATAGCTGCAGGTTGTGAATTGAGAAAATAATATATACTCTATAAAAATACATAAAAAGACAAATATAAGTCTACTGGAATAATTTCAAACTAAACAATTCTTTACTCTTGGTGACCTGGGGGTCTAGGGGTAAGGTGTAGGACTTCTGTGCTGGGGGTCCAGGGTTCAATCTTCGCTCCCAGCATGGATCTATCTGATTAATAAATCCTTCCTTCCCCTCTGACAAGACGTGTATTAATCACAACGTGTTAATGTGTGGAATGCTAGACCTCCACCGTGGTTCGGATTCCACGTTAAACTGTAGGTCCTCCATTTCATCTCACAATCACCCCACCATTATACATTAGCGTAAGTGCATATAACCCGAACGGGTAGTAAGAAGCGGTGATAATATTATTAATAATAATGATAGTAATAATAATCTTTCCTCTTCACACCATTTAAAAGTTCAAAATCTGGCTTCAGTTGGCCACAAACCCTTTTCCACACATTTCTGGTTTTATTGCGATCTTTGTACTCTTCAATAGATTTGTCCCATATTCCTGGTTTTTCCTCTACTAGACTAATTATCGTTTCCACGTCTACTTCTTCTTGTTCCTTCGTCATGTGTTGCGTACTATACACTCCTCAACTGACCTCAACAGCACCAAGAGACCACTCGGACGACAAATACCCGGATCATGTGAAGGCATTCATTGCGCATTGTGGTCCGCTAGAGCCTAGTCCGGGCAATCTCCCGTCCAATACTCGGGAGATCCGGGAGATTAGCGTATAGCTCGGACGGACCCGAACGGTGTGAAAGAACAAATGCCCCTCCATGTATTTCTATTGGTCTGGGTGGCGAGACGTGTGAAAGGGGCCTAACGCGTTACTATCGCAGTAGAATAAACTGCCACTGACGGGTAAATCAAGGTTCAAGTCTTGTTGTGAGGGAGGTTTTCCCCCAAATGGTTTTCCACTCTCCTCCACTCAAATGCGGGTATATTTCCTCTGATAGCAATCTTCATAATCAGCGTAATTTGTACAAATCTATTCAAACAAAAAGGATAGTAAAATTCAATGCTACAAACATAACTGTCGTATAGTGCACAGCCTAATGGGTACTAAGTGAATAAGTCAAGCCACCAGGTAATTGATAATAATTAATACAATTATTAAAGGTGTATTTAATAAGATGTAAACGTAATACAAGATGGTGTGACTAAGGTATCATTGGGTATGGGTAGTAACAAAGATAGATATGTTTGGGGCACCGTGACTGGAGACACAGCCCCTGATAAAAGTGCGCACATATGTTCATTAAGAGTGAACATTGGAAGCTACCAGGGTCACATGTTGTCCCCTGATGTTCCAAAAGTCCACGGTTACACCACTTGTACTGCGTGGAGTGAACATTGGAAGCTACCAGGGTCACATGTTGTCCCTTGATGTTCCAAAAGTCCACGGTTACACCACTTGTACTGATTAGAGTGAACATTGGAAACTAACAGGGTCACATGTTGTCCCTTGATGTTCCAAAAGTCCACGGTTACACCACTTGTACTGTGTGAAGTGAACATCCCAGAAACAAACAACAGGGCTATATAAGCCCTGTAACTTGAGCTCTCGGGCTCGGATTGAATTTCTTACTTTCTTAGAATCACTCTCAGACAGAACGTTGTTATTTTATTCTGGATTCCTTGTTGAAACAGCCTGGACTTTAGCAGCAATAAATAGTTAACCTATCATATTACTCCATACGAGTTTATCTTCCAACTCTAAGCTTCGAGGATCCTATCGATGATTTGGAGTTGTGGAGAACCAAACGTTCCTATCCTCCAGATCCTGGAACTGATCACTCCGGGATACGACATAGATACAAATTCAATAAGTAATTACAAAATACATTACAATATTTAATTCAAGAATAATAATAATAATTACAGTTTAGTTTGTTGTTTGATATTCACATTAGTATTTAAATCGTGTATCTTTGACAGACAAATTTAGACATGAGAAATGTTTCATATATTTTTTTGATTTTATTTTAAATTTGGATAAACATTCACACATGTATATGTATTTTTCCAATAAAAGGCAACTTAATATCCAGGGTAGCAAAGGGAAACATAATAGCAATAAGATATATTGTAGAGGTGTGTTTTAATAATGTAATATAAAGATATGGAAACTTGCATCAG
The DNA here is from genome assembly GCA_901482245.1 of Timema douglasi. NCBI lineage: Eukaryota > Metazoa > Arthropoda > Insecta > Phasmatodea > Timematidae > Timema > Timema douglasi. Next base: position 52,599 of record CABEEJ010004129.1, read on the forward strand.
TTTGATTATACCTTCAAATGTGCATACCATTTTATTATTTTACTTTTAGCTTCTATTATAAATTTAGCCTTAACCCACTTGACTGTCAGTAAGGGTAACTTCAAAATCCAGAAATATAAATAGCTGAAACATTGCATTTTTATGATAGGAATCCTAAGAATTAAAACTTTTGCTTTATTTTAAATATATAATTTTATCAGTCTTACACATAAAGCCAATTAAGAACCACTTTGGTTAAATCAAAAACCAGCGAAAAACTATCTTAAGTTTGTCATTGTCTCACGCGCCCTAGCAACTCTTAGAGTGTGAATATCAGGCATATTATATTGAGACCCAAACTAATTGATTGGTATTAATTAATATTTAATGTTTCTCTATTGTAGTAGCGTTACGTAGATCTATGTTTATATTCTCCACATACGCCTAGTTCATAATAAAAATGAATGTACAGTTCTTTGACTAGAATTGTTCATTTCTGGTTCTTTTATGTATCGGTTTCATTGTTAGGGCAGCCTTTGTCCCTCACTTTTATACTTGTAATATGAAAGTAGGTTTTTTTTACTTTCCTACACAATTGTAAATCCTGCTACTCCCATCGTGGTATGGGGGAGACGGTTGACATTCTTCTTCGCTGTTGCGAGTCAAGGTAATACAAATTTAACATTTTATTTTCTATACAAGTTGACATACGGTGTGACACAATACATGTTGAGTACCTTACAGCTACAAGCTCAATATATTATAATCCCCTCCAAATAAACCTGTAGAACTTATTTTTGTGTACCAAGTTTTAGCTAAAGGCTCGTGATTGAATTCGTGTATCACTTTCTCCGAGTCAGAAATATCTCTTTGGTCTTACTGTTGTTTTTTACTCTACCTTACAATCACTTTAAATGTGACTGTTTATATATTTACAAAACGTATATTTTTACTTTCTATTGACACATTGGAGGGAAATTATTGTGACCGTCAAAAATTCGAACATTATATTGTGATAAATGTAGACGTTTTGTGACCACCTGAAACCAAAGAAAAAAAGAAGTGGTTTTCGTAATGACGTTTGTCTATCTGCACCTCGGGCTGGAGCCTAAACTATTCCTACCTAGCGGGGAGTTGACCTTTGACCCCGATTTGAAGAGAGTGTGTATTGTGATGATTACGTAATGTTGTGCATCTCTCTGATTAGCTGTTGGCTTTTTTCCTTCCCCACGACTTCTACTGACCCCCTCCCCTTCTCCTTACCACCGTTCCAGTGTTCCAACCTTGTTTATTCTTGTCTATTTTTTTTATTTGTGCGCATTGGTTATTTATTTATGCCCATCGGTTATTTATTCATTGTTTTTCTTATGTCTGGTTAGGATTGGGATGGGAAGTCGGAGTTTTTTATTTATTTATTGGCGTGCAGTCCATGGCGTCGGGTGCTCCTCCCGTGGCATCGGCACAGAGCACGAACCTTTCCCGACGACCGCTTAGTGAAGAGTGTGACTACAGAGCAGCTGAAAGCGTATCGCGGCCGTAAGACCCCTTTCACTTTTACCCTAACTCCTCACCCTCCTTACATCACCACGGCACAGAACGAACTAAGTTACACTGATTGTTCCCTCTCACAAAACTGTTGGACTGCCTTTCACTTCCCGGAACAAGCAGCACGAACCTCTCCTGAAGACCGTTTGGGGTAGAGTGTGATAAATGGTTCCCCTGGATTGAGACCCTTTTCCTTTCCCTTCTCTCCCCCCCCTTCCCAGGTATGTGTCGCAACCCCCAATGTGGTAATGGGTTTTCCCGGTGTCACAACCCCCTATGTGGTAATAGGTTTTCTCTGATGACTGGAATCAGTTTTGTGGCTTGACAAGACAGGCATAGAACATGACCTTGAATGATGTTGCAATAGGTTCTCCCTTATGACTGGCACCAGCTTGGCAGATCAACAAGACAGGAATATATCGTGACCTTGAAACCGTGAGCTAAGTTATTGACCCTGGCAACTCTTACCACTGCAATGGGTTTTACCAGTGTCGTCATCGCAAAATCCACCCCCTATGTGGTAATGGGTTTTTACTGCAACGAGAGAGCATTGACACAACTCTGATTATGCACAATAAGAGGCCTCAGAATCTTCAGTTAGAAGCCGTTATCCCCCACCACAAAAGTTTACTAAAATTAGTTGTTTGGTATCGTTCGTCAACATTCATGGATGTAGGTATCAGCCATGTACCGAAGGAGTGAGGTAGAAATGTTCCGGCACAAAAGAGGGAAACAAGTAACAGTACACCTCTTAGAACTCACAACTTCCGCTACCAGGGTTACACGCACCTTTTTCTGGCTAGACGTGTGGTAGGGATGATTAATAAAATGTTCCAGAGAGAGAAATATTGACAGTTTACACCATTGGGGATTCAATTTCAACCATATTCCCACCAAAATTAGATGGGCCTGACATTTAAACGGCGTGCACATCAGGATTTGAGCCTCGATATCGTTAGCACCTCTAATTTTTGTTAGAACGGTCATACTTCCTTCCGAGTGTACCTCCCATTTGCGAAGGTGTTTTGCTGGTCGACCAGATTTTCTTAGCTCAGGTAGAATATGAGCCCTCATTTGAAAATAAAGCTCAGAACGGGAATCAAACGGTGATCACTCTGTCATCGGCCATCTAGCATAACAACGCTTTAGAACAAGCGACAATCGATGCCTGTATACAAAAATTATTATAAAATGCATTGTGACGGTAGATTGATACCCAAGGATAAAGTGAAAATAAGAAACAATCACTCTATTCCTTGAGCCGCTTATACCAACACAAAACAGTTTTAAATAAAATCTGTGGTTGTACCATCATTTGCGTACTCCGGCTACCCTACCTCCTACCGGAACAGGGTATGATGTACATCCACAATTGTGAGGCCAGAAAAAAATAAACACGACTAGAGAATACATCAACACTTGGCAGGCGCGTGAGCACAATTGACGAGTAATGGTAAATAAACGCTTTTTTACATGAACTGACCACTCACCGTCATCAAATTGTCTCTTCGACAAGTCGAAACAAGAATGATGTCACAATGGGTTTTCCCTGGCACCAGTTTGGCAGCTTGACAAGAAAGGAATAAATCGTGACTTTGAAACCGTGAACTTTTACATGAGTACGTTGACCCTGGCAACCCTTCCTTCAGACAATGGGTTTTCGTGATTACGTCATCGCATTGTCGCAACCCTGATGACTCATACCTGGTGCCAGTTTGTTGGCTAGACAAGACGAGTCGAGACAAGAATAGATCGTGGCCTTGAAACCGTTAGCTAATACAAGAGGTCATAGAACCTGTTCATCTCGTACCACGCGACGTAGTTCGAGGGAGGGGTGTATATATAGGGGGCGCCCTCTTGTTCGTATATTTATAAGCTTTTGTTGAGTGGTTCAAGATGAACATGTTACAGCAGCTAGTAAATATTGTTGATGCCATGCAGACCGTAAAATTGTGTGATCTAACCACCAATCAAAAGTACTCGGTGGATAAATTAAAAGCGGTCAATACAAAGTTCAAGAGACACCTAATAGCCTATATATATGGCTTGTTTTGTGTATATTTACCTTGTCGTTTTGGTATCCTAACAGATGAAGACGTGTGCGAGCTTAATAATGAAAAACTGGCATTTACCTGTGCCGGAGTAAGACCCGGTTCATCTACCATTGTGAATTTTGAATGCGTTTAAGAGATGGCGCAGAAGAGTCAAGAAGTTAACAACATAATCATCGAGAAGCTGGGCATTTAATACATGTGGACCGTTTCCCACGGTGGACCGTTTCCCACGGTGGACCCTACAAACTATACAGTGCGTTTAGCTCTCAGGTACTCTCACCATGCTCGTAACCGGCCGTATTAATTTAATTTCTGTGAATCATACGATTGCGGGGGGTGCCTTTATGACTGTAGAAAATATTCACACTTTGGCTATGAGTGATAGACATGTAATTTACAAAGTAGGGAACCAATACATAGAAGAGTGAGGCTAAATCTAGTTCTGCAACTCTACCTGTCACACGATAAGAGCGACTGAAGTACTACCCTACGAGAGAATCGAGGAGTCTTACATGTGTTATATGACATGTACTGTGTGCAATTTCCACCAAGGGGACGTTGTGGCCGTGTTCTCCAGGCCTCCACCACCCGCCACCATTCTTCACGACGCCACAGCCACCGCCCCCACTCCTAGAGTCACCGGCGTACCCGCCATCAGAGTCACCCGAGTACCCACCACCAGAGCCGTCTGACTACCAGACACCAGAGTCATCAGAGCTACCCACGTGCCCACCACCAACGGAGGAGGAGCTAAAATCCGAAAAACCCATAAATCTCAAGGATTTAAAATTGTACAAAACTTATTCAAATGTTAAAATTATTAGCGAAACGCACGATGACTACAATCGGTCTGGACAGTTTCGGTAACGTCTTCCTTCCAACGTCAATCTATTATTTGGATTGTAAGCGATTTAAATCTAAAGCACGCTGTATGATATATATGGGAGGACAAAGTGTGATGTTTAAAAGTGAATTAATAAACTAGGCGCGCTCATGTTGTCGTAGCACTCTGCTGATGTCATCGGAGCCAGCGGTAACATTTTGAAAAACATAAGAGGGGAACGCAGTTTGTGAGTAGTGAGCGTCACCGCTTGAGCGAGAGTGTTTTTTTTCTCGCAGGGATATTTCTTTCGCTGCATTTCCAATTGCTACTATGCCATTTAAATACCGAATTTGTGAGGGGACCTACGCAAAGTTATCCAATATTATTCTACACAAACATCAATTTCATCAAAAACCTCTAAATCCTGCTTACCAGGATGCCTGTTGGGACGAGGAGGTTTTGTTCAGTGCGCTAGACCGTGTCAAGTTCTTAAACGAACTCCAGAAAATCAAAAGTTATAACGTTGTACTATCTGAAGAGACCACCAATGAACTGAACGTTATTGTGCTTTAGTTTGTTGTAAGAGTAAGGTTGCCCGATAAAAACAGTGGAGACATTGTCAATATGCGTTCTAGCGCCTCTCAGCGTGTCCTGAATTATTTTGTAGGTGACTCCTACTCATTTTATAAATGGTAGAAGAGATTATATTCGCTATAATTAATGTTTTACCATAGACTTAATTACTTGTATTGGTCACAAGACCTAAATAATATTGCTACTTGTAAAAAAAACAACACTTTATGTTGTTGTTGTGGCTTCACGTTATGAATGTTTTAAATTAATTAATTGTTGATTGTAAATAAAAAAACTAGCAATATAAAGTTTTTATTATTTTTTTAAACCCTCAAATATGTTGGTAGGAAATCCTTAGAGAATCAAAGACAAGAAGGAGATGGCAGCATTGTCATATTCATTTATAAATTGTTGTGACTTTAGATTGCTACCCAAAGAGAAAGTAAATAGATGTAATTGATTTATTCTGAACCTTTCATCTTATCCATAATGTTTGAGACTAAGCTTCTATGCCAAATAAACTTGTATTTATAGGATATGACAATTTATGATATTTATTTATCTACACAAATAAAAGTATTTACAAATATATCTCACACCATGAAAAGTATGATTGGAATATTTATTTACAAAGATCAAAGTCTTACAAATATATCTCACACCATGAAAAGTATGATTGGAATATTTATTTACAAAGATCAAAGTCTTACAAATATATCTCACACCATGAAAAGCATACTTGGAATATTTATTTAAAAAAAATATAGTTATAGAATATATATTACAATTTGAAGTATATTATGGAAACAATAATCAATTTCTTGAGCACGTAGCGGGAATAGTGGCCTCGGTATTAATTTTCAAAGTCCAGTTTAGAGCGTATGTTAATATATGTACACAATCAGATGGTTTCAATTTAAAATATTTTAAAGGAAAAAAAAAGCTAGAATTAAAATATATACAAACAACTAGTTATTTTGACTAGAAATAAGATGTAGGTGGAAGCTTGTACTGGCTGATAAAAAATATAAAAACATTATTTTGGGTTTATAAATTAAATCAATAAAAGAATATGCGTGTTTTCATGAAGAAAAAATTATGAAAAAATCTCAAATCTTTGAAAAATGGTATGTCAGTGAAACTGTCTAGAGCGAAAGAAGGAAAAAAGGTGATTATTCATCCCGTCTAAATGATTACCTTTTAGTCGTGGCGAGTGCGTTTACAAGGACTCTGATACCCAAACGGCAACGTATTATAACTATCGGTTATCCATCGTTTGGCGTACACGGACCGGTAAATTTTAGTCTGCGAAACGGTACATAAAGTCACAAGACCATTTCTTACAATTTTGTGCGGTATCTGTATGTATCTTTCCACGCCCTGTTCGGCTACCATCACTTTCAAAACGTCAAAATTAACATCATTCCGGTTGCCGTAGTATATGGTGATCCCGGGAACCTTGCACACCGATTTTGTTTTGGCAGGATCGCCACCAACACAAACTCGGTATCCGGAATTCTTGGGACCACCAGATCCAAAGGTGCTAATGTAGCTTCCCGGAACGTAATCTTGAAGTTCATCAGTGAGGTCACCTTAAATGTCTCCGGTTGGTGGACTCCAATAGCCGAGGTGTTCCGTGAATAGAACGCTATCTGTGTCCTGTTACAAAACGTGGTCCCCCAATTGTTCAAGGATGCTGTATAAGCGCAACCTAGCCATATCAGTCGTGTAGCATGCCACCGCCACACTCGTGTTAGGATTAGGGCTTAACGCATCACGCGCATCCGTGTAATTGATGAATATAAGCTCATCATTTACATTAATGACGTTGTCCACAGTGATGTATGGATCCGTCAGGTACTTGTGGAGGCCCTGGTAGTTGTTAACAATGGATACGTACGGTAATTAGGGTATTTGTATAAACTTTCCTCATAGTGAATTTAAAAAGAGTTTACCCAGAGTGCGGAGACCAGGGTTTTTACAGAGCCAAAATAGTTTTTTACCCCTTAACTTTACTCATAATTTTGAATGTAAGCTAATTTCTCATCTTGTGAGGTACGCCAGTCTGGCCATCCGCTGGCTTCTTGTTTTGATTTAAAAAAGTATCAATGTACCCGTGAAACAATCCGCCAGAACGTGTCTGATGATCGTAAATAGATACATTGTAATCCCACACATCGTGTACTGCTTCAACGGTGTAGCCTTCCTCAACGGATTTTCGGATCTCGTCTGTCGCTCAGACGCCTGTCAACCAGCGATCTTTACTGTCGTTGTGCTTACATGCACCTTGGTTTTTATCATCCCCTCATTTCTTGCACAAGATGAACATTAACTTGTCGTGCATCCTTGTAGGCAATACGGGCATGAATAAATCCCGCGGAGGCATCACGGTTACTTTGGCTATGCCTTCTACTTGATCTATAGACGGACAATTTGGTTCCAAGCAAAATTTTGGGGTGGCCGATGGGAGATTTTTTGTACTTGCAAACGTAAGGATACTATGAACACACATCCAAGTACTTGATGATCTCTCCACAAGAAAGATCTGCTTCGTAGAAGGGCTTGTTTGATACAATTTGTACGCCCGCCAAATAATGCGTCCCTGGGACTGAAGGATTCCTTGCTGCACACCTCGTGCTGGAGTACAAATTGTTTCAAATTCTTGTCTGTGCATTTCATCGCATTAAACGTAAACTACCACATCTCTACGACCATGTAACTGGCATAGTGCGTATCCATGGTCTCTTGGCGGCTGTTTTTGACAGGGATGGTCCTGTCAGGATGACAGAGAGGGCACCCGTGCCAATAACAACCCAAGAACTGGAAGAAAGTGGTGGTATCTCCAGCCTTACAACGCCATCTACACGTCGCCCTAACACATATTCTTCATGGCCGTTACACCACGTCGGTGGGTCTCCCAGCAGCGCCATATTTACAGCGACGTGCGACTGTTTGTCTACACACCAGTAGCCACCGTTAGGGATGATACCGACGGTATTCTCCTTAAGATTATTTTGGTGGTAGACCAATATGGCCACTCCTGAGATTGTACACGCTTCTCTGAGATGATCCACCTTTGCCTTTTCCATAAGCATATCTCTAAATTTTAGGCAGGCCTTCCGCAGGGTCTCTACATCTTTCACGCAATACAGTTCCAACTCGCGGTTAAAATCAAAGACATAATTTTATTTCACCAACGCGTCATACCATTTCTCAAAGTGCTCCTTTCCCTCAACCGACATCTCACTGATGTCGTAGTCTTATTTTGGCAGCAAAGGACCCCTTTACCTCGAGTTTTCTTTTTTATCCAAAAAATGGGGTAAATGTCTCTTGGCCAAAGACTCGCCCAAGCCAAATGTCTTGGGCATCTTGGACAAGGACATTGGGAGAAAGTTCAAGGAGTCATGGAAATATTTACTCAAATTTCGTAGTATAATATACACTAGCAAACCCGAGAACAAATTGCGCTATACATACGTATAACATTTTTTGACTCACGATTTTAAATTTTATAATTTTATTTTTAAAGAATTAACATCTTCATTTGTATATTTGGATCAATAACAAATATCGATATTGGGTCCCCAAGGGTCAACACTTCGTATTACAATTTTGACTTCCGGTTAAAATTTTCGACATTTTAATAGGGGATGCACATCTGATGGTTATCTAATTGCTATTAAATTTCTCTTTTATACATTTTTACCAATAAAATAGGTAGATTTTGATTATTGAGTCTAAAAGGAGAGATATAGATCATTGTTGTACCAGGGGCGAACTCAGCGCCACCTACGTACCCCTTCAAGAAATTAAACCAATAAAATCAATTTTAAAGTGTATTGTCAAGCAATACTATCTCACTAACAAAATTTCATTATTAATTGGTAATATTAAATGAGTAATATACGATAATTATTATAAATACTTAGGATAATCACATTAATAGTTAAAATGGTGAAAATAGTCATTAAGTAAAATACCCTAATCTAAGTTGCTCGCCTCTCACCTTGTTTAGGTTTAAATTATTCTATCATTTTTATTATTACTATTTCAATGATTAATAATAAATAAAGATTTTTCAAATAATTTATTTTTAAATAACATGCTTTAAACAATATATTTGAATAATACCACACACAAAACGTGTTAGTATGGAATAGTGGTAACATTTTGAGCTAGAATTAGAAATAAATAGCTAAACTATAAAATGGAATCAAAGTTCGATTGTTCAAAATATGAATTGTTCAGCTATTTCGTATAGTTGATTTAATAGCTAAAACACTATTTATATATTAATTGTTAAAATATTTAAACCTATTATTTGATTTTCTTGTTATATGCTTTTAATACATTTCAATACTTATCGCAAATTGCGAGTCATACCCTTCATTTGAGGATTATTTTAAAGTTTAGCGTTACACTGAAAAATTACTTAAAGATTTACTCTCAAATTTTGAAGTATTTTTATGTTTGAATTTCTTGAGGTCCCCCCAACCTGACCCCGATGGGAACGCTCACGCCCCCCCTTCACGAAGATCCTAGATCCATCCCTGTGCTGTACAAAAATTTCCCCAAGAATTTTAAAGACATACATCCACTTCTTGAGAGACTTACTGGGGTGGCCTCAAGTAATTTGGACATAAAAATACTTCAAATTTGAGAGTAAATCTTTAAGTATTTTTTCAGTGTATCGCTAACCTTGGGAATAATCCTTAAATGAAGGGCATGACTCGCAATTTGCAATAAGTATTGAAATGTATTAAAATGAAATAATAAGAACATAATAAAATAGTAATTATTAAGAGGGAAATAAGTTTAAATAATATAACAATTACAACATAAATTGATTTTTCAAGTTATTCAATCAATTAGAAAAAATAGATGGAATTATTCAGATTTTGAACAATCGAATTTTAACTCAACTCTGTAGTATGATTAGTTATTTCTTATTCTAGCTTGAAATCTTACCTCTAAGACATACTAATAAGTAATAACACGTTTTCATTAAAATAAACTTAAACAAAGTGAGAGGAGTGCTACATAAATTCGTGTTGTTTCATTAATGCCTATTTTCATTATTTTAGTATTTAATGTGTCTCTCTTAAGTATTTATAACAACTACCGTATGCTAATCATTTAATAATATTAATAATAACAGCTTAAACAATTGTTAGTGAGATTGTTTTACGTGACAATGAAACTAGTAGTGTCTTTAAAATCGATTTAATTGATTAAATTTCTTGAAGGGGGCACGCGCCCCCGCGCCCCTTCCTGGGTCCACCCCTGATAAATCAATGATCTATTTATACCATTTTAGACTCAATAGTCAATATTTACATATTTTATTGGTCAAAATTTATAAAAGATAAATTTAATATCAATGCGATGACCATCAGATGGTCATTCCCAATTAATATGCCGAAAATTTTAACCATAAATCAAAATTTTAATACGTAGTGTTAACCCTTGGAGACCTAATATCGATATTTTTTATTGTTCCAAATATACAAATGAAGACTTTAATACTTTAAAAATAAAATTATAAAATATAAAACCGTGATCAAAAAACTGTTTTACGTATGTATGGGCCTAGTGCGATTTGTTCTTGGGTTTGTTAGGGGAAAAAACGAAATAAATGTTAAAAAGTTGTAAATTGTTCTAAAAGGGAAAAAAATATTTAAAAGTATAGCAAGGGTGAAAAGTGTAATAGGAGTGAAAAGGTTGAAATAGGTTATAATATTAAAAATGGTAAAAATGATATAAAGGGTAAAACGAGTAAAAAGTAAATCTAAACCTAATTTAAAAATTCCAGCTTTGAGGTGAACATTTTGGTGCACATGTGCTACAAATTTTTAATTTTCAGATCTTTGTGTGTGTTAGATATCGCGCAACACTCATGACAGGCCTAAATACGTATTTTCAATTTTATTAATATAAATAAGAGCACCTACTTTTCGCAACCCATTTTTCTCGAAAGAAGAGAGAAATACAATTTGAAAGCGAAAAAACTAGTTTTAACTAAAGAATAATCTTTCTAGCATATTTTAAGTTCATGTTATAAAATGAAATAACACAATTACAAAGAATTATATTATTTTCAATTTTAAAATACTATGTGATAGTCTATATTATATAACGGTTGAGATAAATATACTTTTTGTTTTTTATAACTGTTTCTTGACTTATTTGTTAAATTGAACTTGCGTAAATATCTCCATAGCTGTTTATACAGATTGTAGATTGAATGAATATTTATATAAGCGTTTGGATTAATCAACAACATTTTCTAGACTTGAACAAATATATTTTAAATAAAATTCAATTTTATTGTTTGATTATTTTAATGTAAAAAAATGTGAATAATTATTTTGAAAATTTAAATAGTATGTTTAAATATTTTATCATTCAGATTATATTAAAAAAAATTGTATTTATATATTATTTTTCTATTCAGATAAATAATCGAAAAACTCAATGTCGTTTTTAATATAATTACATCTTTGTTTAATGTGATCATTGAAAGTCCACCTTATTATATCTTCCTGTGTGTAATATTTCTTCAATGTTTCATATGGAACAATGTAATAAGGGGATTATTATTCTCCTATAATATGTTTAGCTCAACTACTCCACTAAACATTCCTAAAGTAGTAAGCACACTTGACAGAAATACTGGGGGTAGAGGATGTTACATAATGATGAGATACATACCCTGTACAACTCATACGTTATTGTTAGAATAAAAATGTCTCGTAGCTAACTGTGGGCAGGACATGCTTTATGCCTAGTGTAGAACCTTGTTCAGGATACTAGCCGGTAGTACCATTGTGAAGACACCGTTGGACGCAGATGGCCCCAGGTACGATACGGCGATACAACAAAAACGGTAATTCCCCACATTTCAAAGCGGTATCCTCGCCCAGTTGCCAACATGGAGTCAAGTTGATTGATGATCCAACCTCATTCCACATATTCCTAATTAATACAGTGTTCTTAAAATCGTTGTGGCATTCATTCCACAAACATGGCCTCGACAGTACCTCCGTAATCAAGACTTAGATCTCAAGGTTCGTCGAACGTTGCACACATGTATTTAATAATATTTGCACTTCACCAATTAACATTTTCACTTGAACAGATGACACTCGCACTTAACCAGCTTTCAATTTACTTTACTTGCGAGATTCCTTTTATGAGGACACATCGTTCTCTGACGACATCTTGAACTGGACAGAAACCAAAGCGACACCAAAAAATGTAATGTCTCCAACGTGCGGCGGGATAGGGATAGGGTGTAACGAGGGGACTAGATAGAATTAGCCCAAGATAGATATAGGATGTAATGAAGGGACTGGATAGAATTAGCCCAAGATAGATATAGGGTGTAATGAGGGGACTGGATAGAATTAGCCCAAGATAGATATAGGGTGTAATGAGGGGACTGGATAGAATTAGCCCAAGATAGATATAGGGTGTAATGAGGGGACTGGATATAACTACCTCAAGATAGATATAGGGTGTAATGAGGGGACTGGATATAACTACCTCAAGATAGGGATAGGGTGGCTGTGTTGTACCAGTGCGGCAATGACCTTCTAGTTCCTTATGCCATATAATAATAATTAAGTAGAAGACAGCAGTCCAGATAGCAATAATAATATAAAGTGTTGTAAGTGGCGGGCCAGTTTGCGAAGCTTTGTTTAAGATATAATCTTACAATCTGACCCTATAGTCTTCACTATGGCGCTATCATATGTGGAACTATAGTGGTAGCAAGTAGGCTTATGAGCTTTCAGTGTAAACCAGCGTGTTACATCAATTTTAAATTTCATATTCTCTTAGATCTGTCTTCCGAAAATAGTTAGTGTTTTAAATTAATATGGTCAAACGTAAAAGGCTTTAACGACCCAAGTTTAAACCATAAAGTTACACTTTTAAATAACTAGTTCATATAGAGGTTTTGTTTCTTAAAGTAAATTACTTTATATCTGGCGAAGTTATAAATTATATATATGTCTACGCCATTCATTTTTAGGGGCTAATTTTGGAGGCATGAATTTGAGAGTAATTATTAAATACGATGTAGCTCTAGTATTCATTAAATTTTGAATACAAGATGAAAAATGTCTCCGCTTTGAATGGTTGGCGTATTAACAAGGAGGGCTCTGTGTTCTCATCTGTGGTCGGTAAATATTAGATGAATCAAAATTCCATTTACAATGAGTGGCTTAAATGATACACCTTAAACAATTTTACTAATATGATACAATACTGACCAAATTCAAACACACCTTAAAATATGCTTACAACAAGATTAAGAATGTTTGGATGATTTAAATTTAGTACTTAAATGTGTGTGTGGCTGCATATAGACAATTAATAGATATAATGTTGATTTAAACCCGCTTCGGTGGCCACGTGGTCTAAAGCGCGACTCTCGTGTTGGACTAGATTTCCAAAGATCGAGGTTCGATCCCGGTCGGGTGCACTGAGTTTGGCTTTTCTAAATTATCTTCTACTTTCCTTCCACACAAATGCGGGTGAACCTCATCGCAATTAAACCTTTCTAATCCTTAAAGCACTAGTGTAATTTGTACATTAAGTACATAGGTAGACAACCCGAATGGGTGGTAAGATGAAGTGTTAAAAAATAATAGTTTGTATTTAAGTTCTAATTTGATCAAATTTACAATTAATAATTATAGGTTTGCCTATTATGATTTATTAAAAAACACTATCCAAGATAATTTACCTTATCCAATACTTCAATAATATATTTTCTATTAATATTAATTATGTTTTGCATAATTTGAAAGCTCAGTGGAAAAAATGTGTTTGTCTTATAGCATGCCTAACAAACTATCTTATCTTAATTTTATTTAAATATTACGATACTCTATTTTTAAGTCAAAGATTATTTCAATAATAGCCAAAGAAATTCTATACAAAGTTGTATATTTTGTAGACATTTATATACGGCCACTACGCTTCCTACAAGCAGGCTGGGCTCTATTGATTTAATTACTCTTAGAGCTGGAAAATTGATATTTTGAAAAAAAAAATGGTACCGGTATCCCAAATTTAACTAAAACGCATTTTATTTATTTTAACAGAATCTAGGTTTTTTTTAAAAAAATCTATGTATATAATTGATGAACCGTCATGTTGTGTTCCTACATTGATTTTTTTTCTTCTATTTTCCGAATTGTAAAAATCTTATCCGTCGTTGGTCTATGATCTACACCGATGATCCACAATTATTTTCTCTGCATATGAAGTCGATCTTATTAAAATAATGCAAGTTGAATGTTATCGGATGTTGCTAGTTGTGAGGAGCATGTTAGCTGTCATGAGGAGGAACAAGATTAGGAATGAAGTTACACAGGAAAGAGTGGGCTTACAGGGAGTACAGGAGATAGTAGAGGAAACAAGACTGAGATGGTATGGACATGTCATGAGGATCTTGGAGAACATGAGATAGAAGAGAGTTGGGAGGAGCAGATAATAAATTGTTCAAGGAAGAGGAGAACAATGGTTTAAGAGCTTCTGTAATTATTATTATTTTTATTTTTTATTATTAGGTGTTTTGTCTTAAGAGAGTTCCATTCCTTTTGTCAACGATTTTAGAGCACCAAGCGCCCTGTCCTCTGCCTCCTCCTTCAGCTCCCAGAATTCTTTTCATTACTTCAAGTCATCTAATATTTGAATCCTTCTTCATAAGATGGTCATATTCTCAAACAAAATATAATAGTTTAATTTGTGTGTATATAAAAATTTGAATAACAAAAGAGATATAGAACAATTTGAAAGTGTGCTTTTTAATCACTCTAAATATTTATTTGTGGTAATTAATATTTACATAATTTAATCAATTCTTCTTCGACTATTTACCCTATTCCCATACATATCTGAGATAATACAAGTTTTAAAATATTTAAAATATTTATTAATCACTTTAAATAAATGACATCAAATATATATTAATGGGCTAAATTGGTAGATGCTCAGATTTATCGTAAAACTCCTGTGGTATTGGGGAGGTAAAGTTTTGAGCTCCAGCTAATTCTAATACCCGGATTTTTATTTATAGTTTCCCACATTCCCTTGACTCAAATGAAGCTACGTTTCTTCATCTCATACATACTATCATAATTGGAATGTGCATTATTTGTATGGGTATTAGACCCGTTTAAAACCCCAAAGTAGAGAGGGAATGTATTCAAACAAATACGTTTCTCTAAACTGTCGCAATCCGCACACCACAAGTTTGTAAGTCTTTTCTTTCGACAGGTTTGTGTTTGAGACACTGCCTAGCATTGAACCTGAATACCTCAAATAGAGCCACAACAAAACCTTGCTTGATAACATATGTATTATGTTTTATGTTAAAAACAAACTTTACATTCATAAATACTAACTGTAATGATACTTGAAATTTAGTTATCCTGAAAATATAACATTTTTAATGGATATGATATTTTTAATAATTTCCCGTGTTTAATAATTATTGGAATAAAGCCTCTATACTATTCTGAAATTACATTTTACTTTATCATATCCAGAGAAAGTATTGTAACTGTGAAAAAATATATCTTAAGAAAATGATGAATCTTTACGTTTTATCTGAGCACAAACCCAAAAAGAACATACAATCCTGTTTATCTGTTTGTCCCAACATTATTCGAAATAAGCTGTAATTAAAAAAAATCATATCTAAGATTTGTTTGATATAACAAATAGAATTAAGTAACTGGTTTTTGGGGAAAAAATTCATTGAAGAATTGTTTACAAATGAGACATTTTTTAAAATTCTAAATATGTTTAATATAGCCCTAATAATTTTGTTTAATATGTATATTTGAGGATTGGTTAGACCAATAATAATGTATAATTATTTTGAGGTACATTTTCATATATGGGTAGTTTACTTATAACTGATTTTCCACAAACTTGAAACTTGTCTAATGGACTTAACTATGTGTTTTCAAATGGGTATATTGAAAGTGTTTTTCATAATAAATTATATTGCATTGTGACTTTTTGAATAAAAATTCGTTTGGCGATAGTTATCAAAATACTGATCTATTAAAAATTTAAAATATTTTAAAAAATACTAGCGATTTGGCTACAAATGTTTCTTTTGGGAGTGTTTGAGATTACAAATATAACTGTATATTGATTTGGGGGATAGCAGTGTTTTAGGGAGGCTTACATAAAAAAAGTGTAATTTTGAAAATATCCCCTGTGATTTTGTCTAAAAGGATCTCTAGGGAGCGGTTGATCTCCCAAATAACACTGCATACTTTGTTTTTTGGATAATAGTTTACCGGGAACTTGTTATTTAAAATTTTTAATCTATATATAAATATTTATATGGATATTATGAAGGGCAATTTTCTTCAAAATTGATATCGGAAGACGATCTTATATAATAATAAATAATGTGTATTTATATTCTACCAATAAATTATTAAAAAGATAGTTTACCTAATGCAAACTTTACAAAATATAAAGTAAATCAAAATTGGTCATAAAAATTGGTTTCAAATTGGGTATCTGGGAGTGTTTTTTTAGTGATAAATAAGAATATTTTTTTTGTTTTTACAAGCTACAAATAATTTTAGGATGGCTTACAAATAAATTTATATTTTAAAACTTGAACTAAAAAAAACATGTTCGAACAATTTGGTTTCAAGTTTTTAAACAAAGTGATTTTATTGTGACTCACAAGAGGATGTGTTTTTTACGAGTAAAACTTATTTAAGGGTAGTTGACTGAAAATACAATTTTGAAAACTTTCTTTGAAGCTCTAGTACTTGATCAAATGTCTTGGATACGGGCACCATGCGCAAATCTGCAAGGGCCCAGACAGAAGCAAATCGTGTTACTAATGTGGCGGAGAGAGCCACAAGTCCGCAGACTGTGCTGAGCAGCCAAAATGCTTTTTGTGCACACCGGACAAAGATGCTAAAGACGGCCTGTGCCACATATCAGG
>CABEEJ010004130.1:5607-16594 GCA_901482245.1 Timema douglasi
CACTTACGCTAATGTGTAATGGTAGGGTGATTGTGAGATGAAATGGAGGACCTACAGTTTAACGTGGAATCCGAACCACGGTGGAGGACTGCAGCTTTGCTCTCAAACAAGGACAAAGATAAGACTCAAAGTTACAAAATAGTTTCCATGTCCAATATATCGAAAAAGTGCAAAGACAAATAAAAGTAGCTTGAACATACGAGGATGCAGTGGAAATAAAATCTACCCTATCTGTTGACTTAATACTGAACTAAGAGCTCGAAAACATGGGATCGCTGTTGGCAACAGTGGCAATTTTTAGCAAATATTTTGCGCATCGTTCTGAGCGACGTTGGCACTCAAAGGGTTAAACGACGGTTCATCAGGGTGGTTTCTTTTTAAATCTAAATGACATTCATCAAAGTTAAATTTAAAATAGTTAGGTAAAAATAAAAATTATTTATATGTGGTTGTTTGTGGTTGTTGAAAGCCGTTATTTTGCTCTTTCTCGGTTTTAGTTCTTTGGTAGAATGGGATGTCTTGGGGTGGTTTTGAGAATTTATTTACTCCAGATAAAAATTTCAAATAAGGTCAGCAAACTTTGTAGATACAATTTGCAAATGAAGCGGGGGTTTTTTTTTTTTAAATCTTCCATAAAAGAAAATGGGTTTGATATTAAATATGTAATTCTGTAGCACATGCCAAAATTGCATAGGAAATACTAAAATTGTGTATCTTATAGTTATTTTTTTAAATAATAAACAATATGATCAACTTCTTAGAGTAATTCTTTTTTCTAACGAATCTTTTAGCTTCTTTTTTATTACAATAATGCATGGTCTCTCGTTACAAAGCAGTAAGCTATACTTATTATTTTGACATTATTATAAACTGTTACACAAAGAATTAATATTCAACCATCAACATTTTATCACGGAGTCCCTGGATAATTCGAACCTACCCAATTCCCATCAAGTTATTATCTAAATAAACAGTAAAAAATTACATTTAACTCAAATTTTAGAAAGATTGATAATATTTAGCCCCGCGTCTTACTACCCGTTCGGGTTATACACTTTAAGTACTAATTACTCTAATGAATTAGGAATTGGTAAGGTTTAATTAGAGTAAGTAAACCCGCATTTGTGTGGAGGGAGAGTGGAAAACCATTTAGGAAAAACCACCCCCAATTCACCCGACCGAGATTCGAACCTCGATCTCTCGTCCTCAGCGGTCAAGCTCAACACGAGAAGCGCGTTAGCAAAGGAGTTTGTACCAATTTAAAATCAAACTTGATCTTGATTGAATCCCTCAATATACCAATAAATGAGATTAAGAGAACTTATCAGGACAACAAGGGGCAATCAAAAGCGTTTAAAAGTTAGTGTGGTGTGCGCGCAACTATACTGATATAGCAAAGCAAAAATTATGTTTTCACAAACAAAAATAGTTGTTTATAGATTAATTTGAGTGGTGTTCTATTTAAAACGAGTGTAGTTTCTCACCTTCCTCTTCTTGTCTCCACCTAGCTCGAAATGTTTGCAGCGCTTCAGAGGGATCTGTTTACGGTACTTGCACTCGGTGCACTCCATCCTCAACACTATCTTCTTGGTGGTCTTGGCCTGCAAGCAAACACGATACACAACAGGTAGTCAGTCTCTACACACTTCTGGGTTTATCACCTCTAAATATTCACTCAGGTGCACAAATAGGTACAAATGTTGTCTTATTTATTGCAAACACGAGGTTTCCACAAGCACGTAAAGAGTTACGGTACTAGTATGACGTATGTTCCTTTGGCGGGATTAGGCTGTGGGGTCTAAATACGAGCTACTTCACAAAATAAAGATAAGAACTTTAGTTTTAAGTATTCTTAGGGCTAATATCAAAAGTAAACAAGTAAAAAACAAACGCCATTGTTCAAGTGCATATTCTTAATTTCAACATGTATACAACATAAACAAATGTCACGTGCTTGTGAAAACAATACCTTTGTTCACACATAAAAATAACGTTATGTTGTATTGAATGTTACAACTCATTTATTAGGTTGTGTTTCTAATCCCAGACCAAAATGTGATTAAGGAACCTAACCTTCTTCCTGAAAATAGGTTTGGTCTGTCCACCAAAACCTTGCTGTTTCCTGTCATATCGCCGTCTGCCCTGTGATGCCTGTCTTTCCTTGGACTTCTTGTACTGGGTCACCTTGTGGGGTCTGTGCTTCTTACATTTTTTGCAGAAAGTTCGTCTCTGCTTAGGGACGTTAACCTAAAAGATTTTATTTTTAATAAACATTATCATGACATTAAAAAATAGATCTAATGTGTAACATTTGAATACAAATTAAATAATTATATGACTTTAACAATGTGAAATCAATTTATTTATTAAAGTAGCTATTCCATCCAATTGTATTAACAATGATGAAGACGATGTTAGAGGATAAAAGAATTAAATATAATCATCAGACTATACTTACCATCTTGAATTTTAAACACACGGAAGTGAATGTTTAGAACCCGGAGCATAGGTGTTGGCTTAAAAGAAAGGACTGGCATCGTTTAACCAAATACCAGATAGTTTTTTTATAATAGATAGATCACATATCCAGTAGAAACATGGACAATGAATGTAAGAATCTTTGAAAGTGGAGGCATTGGGAATAAATATTGTGAGGAGCATGTTAGTTGTCACGAGGAAAAACAAGATTAGGAATAGTTATCCGGGATCGGGAAAGAGTAAGAGTATAGGGAATACATGAGATAGCAGAGGAAGCAAAACTGAGATGGAATGGGCATGTGATGAGAATGGAAAAAGAGAGGACGCTGAAGAAAATGTTGGAAATGAATAATGTATGAAAAAGACCGCAAGAGAGGCTGAGAAAGAGATGGAAATAGTAGATAACAGCAAGTATTAAAACGAGATGAGAAGTATTCAAGCAATTAAAGGATGAAAAATAGGGGAAGAATAGATGAAGATGGAGGCATTTTATTAAATTGATCCAACCACAGGCAAGAAACAGTTGATGATGAATAGATAAGTCATTTAGCTATGTATTTTATTGATAAAAGTTTACCCAAGCTGTATAACTAGTTAACGTATTCATGGTTGGCTCGTGAGAGAGGGCTAAGGGGCAAAATAAAGAAAAAGAAGAAACAAAAAATACTTTGAAATTTAAACACATTTTCACATACTTTTTATTGCGTAGTGAAAAAAATAAGCATTTACAAATAAGTGTATAACCTCTCTTGTTTACCCCCTTTATAGTATTTTTAATATTTCACTGATATCTGGTGTTTTCACGTACTATTGGAAAATCGCCACTGTTGACCAGACTGACGTAAGAAACTATAAACCCATTTCCTTATTTTGTACAGTTAGTAACTCATTTAAGTCATTAGTGTAGCCAAAGATTTTTATTTACGTCAAACATTTTATATCTCCCAAACAACATGGATTCTTCAGTGGCAGCAGCTCGGTTGTTACTAACTTATTGTGGTACACTGACTACATTTACAGCTCATTTAGTAAACACCTACAAGTAGATTCGATCTACACAGAGTTTTCCAAGGCATTCGATAAAGTAAATCACAACATTCTCAATCAGAAACTTGAACTATTTGGTATATGCGGAAATCTCTTAAACTGGTTGAAAAGTTACTTGAATGGGAGAAAACAATTTATTATAACAGTAAGTAGTTTTCAATCTATCATTCTTCCGGTAACTTCTGGAGTCCCACAGGGGTCCAATCTTGGACCATTGATCTTTATTATTTTTATAAACGACCTTGTATATATGTTCTTAGTTCAAAATGTATCCTCTACGCTGATGACTTAAAAATATACCGTTCAATTAATTCACTAAGTAATTGCAACTTTTTACAATCTGACTTGGACAACATTACAGAATGGTGCAAAGTTAATGATTTTGCCCTTATCCTGAACAATTGTGTAAAAATAGTACTATTGTATTTGACTATATCTTATCTGACCACTATTTAACTCCAGTAACTACTATTAAAAATTTAGGTATTACTCTAGACTCTAAACTGACTTTCTCTACACATTTAATATGACTGTTACAAAATCATTTAAATTGTTAGGGTTTGTTAAAAGAAACATAAAAGACTTTACTAACACTAGAGCAAAACATTTCCTCTATTATTCTCTAATACGAAGCAACTTTGAATTTGGTTCTATTATTTGGTCTCCGCACTATAAAAAGTACTTCCAGTTGCTTAAAAGAGTACAATACAAGTTTATTAAATCGTTTTCCTATAATAGACCAAGTTCATCTATTCCTTTGTTAGATCTAGAAACCTGGCGAATATATTTTGATATGAACTTTATTCACAAACTTATAAATGGACAATTAATATACTGTGATGACCTACTGGAACATATTAAACTCTTACCACCGTTGAAACTGACCAGAAACACTAGTAATACATGCTTCTGTGATGGAAAATGTACTAATTACATGTTCAACTCGACTTTGTCTCTCATACCTTGTGCATACAATTTAATAAGCAACAGTGACAATTATATAGTACACAGGCTTCTTAAAAAACAAATTAATAAGTTACTTTCGAAAACCACACCAAACGGCCTTTTTATGCTTTATTATATATATTTTTTAGTTAAGATGTAAATGTAGTTTTTTATTAATTCAGCAAACAACTATAATTGCAAGTTCACTTCCTAGCCTATAACTGTTGTAGTTCTTTCAAATGAAACAAAATAAATAAATAAAATATTGTTACCTTATTTCTCCATTTTATTGAGGAAATTGTAAAACCATAATCGCATCAACGCTTGAAAAAAGCGCACCTATGTTAACAAGAGATCTGTGGCAAGCTGTCCTATCGCCCCAAGCTCTGTATGCATCGTAGGGTGGTTGCCATGATAACCTGACATCAATGTTCTTATCTCATCTCTCACCTAGCACGTTTATTTGAGCTTATTTTAAGTAATAGCCTGTGATACACACACACACACACACACACACATTGCAGTCAGCCATTTATTTGTATAATAGAAAGTGTGATGCTACTGGATTTCGCTAGAGTTTTCGATTACTTGATTGAAGATGAAAGTTTCCGATATTAAAAAAAATGAATTTTGGTTCTTTATCAATGGAAGAAAAATTTAAAATTAATAACAATGCAAGGCCAGTACCCAATTTTAAATTAAGTCAGGTACAAAAAAGTACAAAGAAAGAGGAGAATTTTCGCACCGTTTTGATAAAAAAAGCCGTGTACATGTTGGTGTGAAGAAAGTAACTCTTTATCTTGATTTGTGTGTTTTTTATTTGGTTAAAAAACACCATTAGTGAGGACAGATCAAATGCTTTGCCATGTTGGCTGTATAACAGTAAATGATTTGTGAAATACCAGACTTTAACGAACTATTTATAAAAAAAAATCATGAAGACAAAACCAAGAATTAGATTTTTCTTACAAACGGAAAACTTACTGATACACTCATTCTTAAATTATAAATTTTATTGTATCTAAAGTGTTGAAATTAGTGTTAAGAACCTATTTATACATTTTTTGTTTACTGGTTTCTGTATTTCACGATGCACAGTCTTTGACTTCAAACAAAAAAATCCTCGGAAAGGATGGATTTAAAGGACACTGACCTGGCAAAGAAAATGAGAAAATGAATCACCGTTTGGTATGTTAAACATAAAGACATTAGTGGATAAAGTGAAGGAGTTGATGGAATTAATGGGAAGGATGATGCTGGACCTACTGGTAGTATAGGAAACAAAATGAAAAGGAGAAAGAAAGAAGAATTTGAGGACTGGTTCTAAATTGTATTGAATTAATGATGACTGATGAGGAAAGACGAAGGCAGTGGAGTACCATCCTATGGTTCTGGTGGCACGACTTCAACAGGGGCCATAAAGGAAAAGAAAATCACTTAATTTTTCCTTATTTGTATTTGTAATATTCTCAAAATCTTATAATTTGTGTTTTGTAGGTAAGTTATTACTATTAAGCCTAATTTATTTGTATAGCTCAGAGATTCCTCACCTCAATATATCGTCTTCGTGCCAGCCATCGTAGAATGTCGACTTTCTATTACACTCACCTATTGGATGGAAGCTGTTGACAGACAGTCTTTTGTACTCGTATGAGAAATATTTCAAGCTATATATTACTTGTTGCATTTCTTTACTTTAGACTGGTTTATATTCATGCATAACGCATAACTAATACGTAATAACAAATAATGTATAGCACAAAGTGCACAAGAGGTTGAAATACTTTTTTTTTTTTCAATAATAGCGTTTATAGTTGATACATAATGAATATGGAACAGTGTAAAATGTATAAAATTGATTTAACTTAAATTTTTATGCGTTGTGCATGAAGTGTAGTATAGATTTTTTTTTTTAAAGATCGTTGCTTCATGTTTTTAAAATAATATTTCCACGGCATGTCACCTGTTACTGATTGTATCCCACGGATAGTGTGCCTCCTCAAATTAAAAGGTAATGTTGCTACCAGAGAGAATGCTGTTGGTACAAATTACTGATAGACAAAATGGCTGCACATATAAACTATTATTAGTTGTTTACATGCTTATTTACGTTTTGAAAATGTAGATACAATTCAACTCACAGCTTTACTTGTATTTTAAATGCATGGACATATAAATTGCTTGAATTCACTGACGTAATGGAACATTTAACCTTTGTATAGTATTGATGCTTTCAAAGTATTGAACACTTACAAGAGTAGGAGCCATTTGACACATAAAAAAATAAGATCCTCCCTTTGGTGTCTTCGTTATCATAAGATTGTCACAAACACTTTTCAAAATTTCAGGAAGTAAAAAATGGAAATGAAGCCAACGAGTCAACAAAATGTAAAGCGCCAATCAAAATTAATTGAAGATATTTTCTGGGATTGTAGTGTGTGTACATACCGTAACAAAGCAGAAGCATTTAAATGCTTAATGTGTGACGTCAGAAAAGGAACCTCGACAAGAAAACCTCGTCTAAACCCACAGCTTGTCGCTCAAGTGGCTCAAATATTTCCCGCGCCCTTGAAAACCATCAAGAAGGATACAATAGCCAAGGATGCGTCCTCTAAAGAATCCAGCGGAAAAGTTAGGACGGAGAAGAAGCGTCAGAGCACGGAGGGTAAGTCTGTGAACAAGAAGTGGCGTCCGCCCAGGTTGAAGAACGTCGACCGGAGTAACGCCGAGACGCACGCCATCGCGGTAAACAATGTGACTGTTCTTATCACCGAGTACAAACCCAAGGTAAAGAAGACTGTTTCCGACACTTCAGGTCGTTCCAGCAGCGCCTCTTCAGACAACGGCAGCCAATCAGAGTCCAGCACTGATGCTCGGGGGGACTTTTAGATGGAGATTCTTCCCTTAGTTCTTGTCAACTAAGGGTATAGTACACTTTGGGGGAGTGTTTTCTGTCTTATTTCACAATTTAAAAAATGAATTCTTATTATTAATTAACACATAAAGCTTATTATGGACATACAAATAATACCATGGAGACGATTTAGGCCTATATTTTAGTTTTAGAAAGCTGTAAATGTACTCGACTAGATCACAATAATGTATAACGTTACCTGAGACACCTCAGTCAAACAACTTAGTGGAACCTCCTTCGGTGTCCGCGTGGTTTAGGTATCACACTCGTAATGGACTATACTTCTGACGACGGGGAGATTGCGATTCAAATCCCAATCGGGTGTACTAAGGGNCCATAAATAATTTCCCACCCTCCCTCCCCACAAACCACCATCATCCCTAATACATTAGCGTAATTAGTACAGTAGCCTCATGGCTTCTTTGGTGCTGACTGACGGCTCACAGCCGACTTCTGAAAGTCAACATTTAGGTGTATACCTACATTTGGACTGTCAGAAGTTACAGCTGCTAAACACATGTTTTTGCAGATAAATTGGTTCGGCGTAGGGATACATAATTTGGTCTGGTAACTTTTCAAAGCTGTCAGTCGGCACCAAAGAAGCCGTGGGGCTACTTGTACATATGTGTATTCCAAACTCTGAGCTCAGGGTCCCAAGTTGAATTCCTGGCGTGGTCGAAACAATTATTGGTAAAATATGGGTTTTACCCTTTCAAAGTGGCATGTTAACGGCCGGGGGGCTGGGTGTTGTGACTGTACTAGATTTAAGTTAGTATACAAGTAATGTGCTGATACAATCAGTCGGTTTAGAAAGTGTACGTTAAGTACCTCATATAAATGAAAGATTAAATGTCGGCTACATGACGAATATCCTGGATGGGTGGTAAGACACGGTGGGGGGAAGGAGAGGGCGGAGGCCTGGCGTGGATATTTAAAGACATAATAAGAATGGAATATTCTTGGTACGACGTCGGAGGTATTTCATTGTGTGTTAGTTAATTATTGGGGACACACAAAATAATATTGAAAACTGCGTGTAACTTACATAAGTTATTCTTGATTTGTCACTTCTTAATAAAATAATGTAAATGTTGATAGAGAAATAAGAAGCTGTTTCTTGGATTCGCACCCCAACCTAAACTTCTAGCGGCGCACACCCTCTTGGCAGGACACGTTCATGTTAGTGTGTGTTCTCGGGACATTTGTATGTGTGCTTTGTTTTATGTGAGTTTGTAAGTTGCATCTTGTGTGTTCATTTTAAAATACTAGCCCACATTTCTTGATACAATGTCGCAGTATCGATATATTTTACCGTGGCTTGATAAAAACATAATCTAATGAGCAACATTCCCATAATGCACTGCCAGTGAAATGTTTTCAAACTGTACCTGTGTAACTCTCATAGTAGCCATTAAATGTACCTTATGATAGTTTTATGCTTCATTAGCATAGTTACATATCTACGACAGGAGTGATGTTAACAGTCGGAGATCTACTTTCATGTAGTTCGACACGTTAGCTCAGTCAGAAGCATGTCTTTCTACTGAACGCTTGGTCCCAGGTTTGATTCTTGGCATGGCCGGAAAAAAGGTATCACAGTGATGAATTAACGAGTTGGGGGCTGGATGTTGTGTTTGTTCTAGATTTAAGTTACTGTAGTCTATAATTTGTGTGCTGATATAATCACTTGGTTTAAAAGTGCACATTAAACATCTTCAAATATTATTTTTTTAAATCCTCTAATGTATTCATTCGCAAACTATATGATATTATAGAACTCTTTTTATTACTAGTTCTGCCAGCTGTCGGCTACAAACCCACTCCCTCCGTGGAGAATGGATTCTTGTTTCTAGGAGGACATTGTTCAACTACCAAACTAACATTCTAGGACATTCCTAGAATATAAACTGAACAGTGATATTGTAACATTCCCGTAAACTAGTTTAGTAATAGTTGGCTACACTGTCATTCATACTGCTTAGTTTCACATTCTACTAAAACACAAACTAGTTTAGTAATAGTTGGCTACACTGTCATTCATATTGCTTAGTTTCACATTCTACTAAAACACAAACTTGAGGAATTAATTACATTATCACTTTAATGAATGTTTATATCGAATATTAAAGTACAAAGTAGGATAAATGATCTCATGTTATGTTTCCATTGTGTAAATAATTAGTGTTTTTTAAAACATTTAGTCGGTTTAAGATGAATCGACAAGAACATTTCCTTTATCATAGAATGGAACTAAAATATTTGTATTTTGTTAGCTTTCTAATAATTAACAACAATATGTGTTTAGACGAGACAGGTCCAGGTCAAGGCAACGGCCAATCATTGTATATTGTAGTAGCGCCCTTGCCCGGACTAGTGATTAGATTTTATAACTACGGGTGTGTAACACTTAGTTTGGTCGATACTAGGGGTGTGCAATCCTCACTTTTAATGTGAAGCAACAAAATTATAGCAATTGTAGTGTTTAATTGATCAAGCAATTGAAAAAGAAAGGATTGGAGACATAAACAAAGTATATTGTATTAATTTATGCTGACATAAATATGATTACATGTTGAAATACGTCACTTTTCATGTCTTTCAATAATACATTGACGCTTTCCTCTTCCTTGGTCGTGTTTTGGTTGCTGCGGGTGTCGAAGTCGAAGCAAAGGAGAGTTGATCTTTTCTTGAATGTTTGCACACCCCTACTGAGAGCTAGTGATCATAAGTCTGGTTGTTGTGCTTGTACTGGGATTAAAATATATAAATACGGGCACCAAATGTGAATATAATCTTTCAAATATTAATTTGGTTTGAAACCATTTTAATTTTATAAATTTGATTCACGGCCTCAATATCCGAGAAAAATGCAGCATAATAATTGTAGAGTCGTCACATGGTTTCATTAATGCTTAGTTAATTATTTGAGTCTCGCAGGACTATTCACGATCAGCAGTCTAAAGTAAAAACTGGTCAATTTACAATTTGAATTGAGATTTTAAATGTAGGACAAAAGGTTACCTCATTCCAGATGCCAGAATCATATTTTGTTTTTTGGTTGTAATTCCCAACTTGTGTTTAGTTTTGAGTTGTTTTACAGTGTGCAGTTAGACCTTGATGTAACAATACAATATCTAACAGAGAGACTTCTCTCCTGCTCGACTCGTTCACGTGTAAAACCTCACTTCTGTTTCTAGACTGGTCAAATAGGGCTCCAAGTAATTTGTTTAGATATGCTACCTCTTTAATAACTCAGATGTAATGTTTTCCACATGTTTTGTAATGTGTAATACAATTTGTATTAAATATTTTCATTCTTACAAAATGTAAGCCCTGATTTCATTGCTATATTTGTTGTACAAATGCTAATATTGTTCACTAGAATCAGTGTTAATATTGTTTACTAGAATCAGTGTTAATATTGTTCACTAGAGTCAGTGTTAATATTGTTCACTAGAGTCAGTGTTAATATTGTTCACTAGAGTCAGTGTTAATATTGTTCACTAGAATCACTGTTAATATTGTTCACTAGAATCAGTGTTAATATTGTTCACTAGAGTCAGTGTTAATATTGTTCACTAGAATCAGTGTTAATATTGTTCA
>CABEEJ010004130.1:21102-52658 GCA_901482245.1 Timema douglasi
GTAAGATGTCACACGCTCGGTAAGGGGCTCTGACCTTGAGTGGAGCTTGCTTGGTTTGTATCCCGTTACGTTCTATATTCACTTCCTGAACCAACTTGTTATAGCATCAGCACACGACTTACAGACTAGTTTACTGGGGACCAGGAGATCGGGCTTCGAATCTAGGCAGGATGTCCTTGGGATGGTTTTACCACTCTGGATCCACGCAAATGCGGGCACGTTTCCTTTAAATTATACTCATCGTCTATGGGTTATAAGGGGGGGAGGCTCTATCCCCCCCTAATTTGGTAACAACTTAAAACCATCAATATCTGAGCTAACACGTAAGAATGGTTCCCTCTTCAAAAACTTTCTGTTCAGTAAACTCGAGAACAATATTTTGTTCTGTTCAGTAAACTCGAGAACAATATTTTGTTCTGTTCAGTAAACTCGAGAACAATATTTTGTTTCTTCTTAAGGTTCGGCTACAACTAAATTCTCTTGTGTGGATTTTCAGAAACTTATTTTTCCGAAATTTGGCTTTTGAAACTATCATTAGTTCAGAATGTTCAGATGTTTTAAAATTCCTTCTCTCACTCCCCCCGGCCGGGTGGAGGGGGAGGGGATCCCCCCCCCTAGTGATCTGTTCAAATGGGGCGCTACTAATATCGTAAAAAACAATGAAGTATTTATTCAGAAAAGTGAAACTCTTGGAGCCATGCATGAGCTTAACTCATCACATGACCTAAATTATTAGTTCCGTTATTCAGTTGTTACATTATTTTGTAATTTAAAATTAAAATGGGTTCATTCTTTCTCCTCTCAATAATAAAAAAACTGGCGGTGTATATGAACAAACACAACCTCTAGTCCCCCGCCCGATAATTCATCACTCTGTAAAGAGGGGGAAGCCCCTAATTTCGACAATAATACACTTTCAGTCTTACCGGGACTCGAACTCGGGACACTTGACTCTGTAAGAGTACACTCTATTCCCATTGGAGGGAGAATGGGGAACCACGTGAGTTGAAGCGCGGAAATGTTCGATATAAAGGTTCTCGTGACTAAAAGATGTCTGCCTGCAATCTAGCGGGAAGACAGAGACTCACGCGCGCTCAGCGAGACATCACGTCCGTGGCTGCGTGACTGCACACGTCACGACTTGTTACTGTAAGACTTGACAACATTGACCAACCGACCAGACCAAGGTGTATTATGATGATTGCATTGTATTGTTAGCAAGTGTAGAGCTGGCAACGCTGCCAACATCTGCCGCGCATCCGTGTCACGCTCGCAGCCAGTGTGACCTGTGCGTGACGCGGTAAAATGGAGGCCAAGTATTTCGCTGAGCTGGACGAGAAACTGATAGATCTGGTGAAGAGTCATCCGATCCTTTACCAGCTCAGCGACAAGAACTACAAGGACAATTTTATGAAAGAGAATGTTTGGATCGAGATCGCCGCCAGTTTGGGAAAAGCTGGTAAGTCCAAACGTTTTTTATATGAATCACTGCATCTGATATATATATATATATATATATAAGACTCGGTTTGGCCTATTTCTGCTGACGTCACGAGGCCAAACCTCCTTCTTCACTAAATAGTTTGTTTAGATGATACCTGAGCTTGTCCGTAGTTTTACCATTGTTATCATGTTCTTAGAAGGAAGTGACGTATTCTATGCATTGTTGCTGTCTTGTCCGTTCCCTCGACAGGAGAATGCTAGAACATATTGGCAGGACGTACCCCTAGTTGCAGGTTTGTGAAACAGACCCAGTGTTAGCCTTGAGCCAGAATCACAGGGGCAAACAATGAGAGAAAGCTCGGCTTGATAGCAACGTCTCTAATGGAACACACACATGTCATTATTTCAGTTCCTGAATGCAAGACTCGCTGGAGGACTATAAGAGATTCATACAGAAAAATAAAAAACAAGAAGAAACAGAAAGGGTCGAGGGCTGGAGTCCCGGCGAAGTCAAAATACAACGACCAGAAACTCAGGTTCTTGGACGAAGCCATTCTGAAACGAACGTAAGTAATAATACAGACAGTTTCACTAACTGTTTAATATGACTATGAGATCTCTAAATTATATTTCACTGTATGTTGACATTGTTGCTAAAAGCGTGAAGTTACACAACTATCTAATGATCAAATAGTTCAAAACAGGCGGTGGAACCAGTGTAGGCGATCAAGAGGCTATTGGTTTCTCCAAATAGCTTGTAAAGGAGTCTAATTTTCAACGAATCTCAAGAAGAGGACTACTTTGAAAAGTAGACGCCTCTAGAAATTAATTGAACATTTCCTGTTTAAGGGTCACCGGACCCCCCTTTAGCTTGGAGGGACAAAGTCCCTTAGAAAGTCCCCACATACAAATAAGCCTCAACTGTCCAAAACAATATGCCTGGGATTTTGAAAAATATCCATTTTATTTTCAGAACCAGAACCAAAAAAGTGGTGAGTACTGTTGGAAATCTGAGATCAATAAACAGCGCAGAAGAATGAAGCAAGTTTGATTGTAAGCGATGAAGATGAGGAAGATGAGGAAGCTGATGACTCCCTGGTGCTTGAAGATAAAACCCCCAAACGGAAAGGCTGTGGTCCAGCTGCCCCAAAGAAAAGAAACAAGATTGACAGATTGACAGAGGAAGCCTGGAGAGAACGTTACAACCAGTTGTTTGACGAAATAACCGAACAAAGGAATCTTCCGGCCGATCATCCTATACAAACATTTTTCAAAAGCATGGCTTCCACCGTGATGACCTTCCCTCCTCATCTGATCGCAGAAACCAGGATGAACGTATGTAACATTGTGTCGGAAATGGAAATACGCGCGCTCCGGGAGAACTCGTACGGAACCTCTTTGGAGAGAGACGACGCCAGTACGGCGTAACCCACAGAGCTTCTTACTCCTCCCACGTGACTCAAGCACTGAAAGATAACATGAATCAAACCCGAGACCTTTGGTTTGGCGCATCCAACCCTCTGGCGTCCCGTGTTCAGGTTATATGAACCCAATTCCTCACTTAATGAATATTCCATTGCATTGTAAACTTCAAGTGTTGATCTTCAGTGTCGAGACTGGCCTCCTCTTTTTGTCTTGTTATCGGTAAGAGCAGTTGTTTGTTTCTATGCAGTCAAACTCACGACGTTGGCAATCTTTGTACTATTTAAACTTTTTGTGCTTGTACAGTGACATTTCTTATAGTTTTTTAATGTAAAAAATACAATAATTTATACGCATTCTATTTAGAATCAAACAAAATTTGAATTTAAAACTCGATGACAGATGCCTGTGTTAATATAACTATGGACATAT
This sequence comes from Timema douglasi, assembly GCA_901482245.1. Taxonomy (NCBI): domain Eukaryota; kingdom Metazoa; phylum Arthropoda; class Insecta; order Phasmatodea; family Timematidae; genus Timema; species Timema douglasi. The sequence continues at coordinate 24,400 of CABEEJ010004130.1, forward strand.
GACAGAATTATATCAAATAAAGTACGTGAAATTTTTCAGAATTTTCAAAAATTCCCTTCATTTTATTCTGTAAATGTAATTTTACTAAATACTGTGTTTTCTTCTCCTCGCCGGACAAGATGGTGGCACTGTTCTAACGAGCGGTGTGTCTCATGGGTGACCGAGCATTGGGTGCTCCACGACAGTAATTAACACGAGGGGGGGGGGGCTTTCTGTCGCAATAATCTCGTGTGAGGAAGTCCACTCAGCAGAGTCAGTGTTGTGTAACGTTATCAAGTGAACTGATAACAGTGTGGCGACGACTAGATTCAGTCACAGCTCACAACTCAGCGCAACCCGCGTGGTCTGACTAGACTGCCCGTGACAATCTAGCTCTCCCTCCACGCAAATGTGGGCACACTTCCTCTACCCGAACGGGTAGTAAGACGCACTGCTAGAATTAACATTATCATTTTCTTCATTTTGTTTTTAATGTGACTTAGATTTAGCACGTTTTGGGGGTTTTCTGTGCTCGAGCATTTTCGTGGAGGGAGAGAAAGAGAGTCCTTTTAGAGGAAAATAAACTCTGTACACTTGATCGTGGTTCAAACCCCGACCTCCGTCACCAGCAATACAGTCTATGATTCTGTAGACGGCCGACCGCTGAAGACAGTTGATTTGAAAGTCCTTAGGTCGAACCAGGTCAGTGGCAGATCCTGGTTTCCTGACGAGAAGGGGAAGGTTTGTATGATGTGTTTCTCCCCCTCTCTTTCCACGCGAATATCTCCTCCCACCTGGTGTAAATACGTCCCAGAACAGATAACTATGTTGTAGCTCATCTGGACAACTGTTCAAGAATGGCCTAGCGAGGGAAACAGCTCGGACAGATGTATTTACGATAAACTAGAGATAAATCAAGCACGTGTCCATTTGACCGGGCGCACCGAGGACTCGGATAGACCGCTCATACACACGTGTGTCACTCTTGAGGGTTACTGAGAAGATAGCTGGCTACAGGAGACCACATACTACCCTAGAATCATTGTTTCTCAAACTGTCCCGTTGAGTTTTATTAATCATAAAATAAGTTTTGATGATAGTGGGTTTGATAAACTGGCGTGACGTCATGGGTTTTCATAAACATTTCCCGGGGCGGCTTTGTCTAGCTACCACTGAGGCTTTGTCTAAATACCACTGAGGCTTTGTTTAGCTACCACTGAGGCTTTGTCTAGCTACCACCGAGGCTTTGTCTAGCTACCACTGAGGCCTTGTCTAGCTACCACTGAGGCCTTGTTTAGCTACCACTGAGGCCTTGTCTAGCTACCACTGAGGCTTTGTCTAGATACCACTGAGGCCTTGTCTAGCTACCACTGAGGCTGAAGGCGAGGGTGTACACCCCCTCCCCCCTCTTATCGTCCACGACACGTGTTTGCTAGTTGTACAGTAATAATAATGACCCCACTATCAATATTGATCACGTCAGTAATTAATATTGTCCACTCTTATCAGTACACAGATTAAACCGTAACTTTAGTTTCATTTTGTATAGCATCTTTAGTACCACATTGTTGCCTCATTGTTATGATCAACGTAACGTTCACGTGACGCAAAGAAACATAATGCGTTATCAAAACTTACGTAACGTAACAACTCTAGCAAAACAAAGACAATGAAAGTGGACTGTTTGAAAACAATTCACGTAAATATAACTGGAGAAGGTTTTTAGTACTTCACTAGAATCTCACTGGAGCCAAGTACTTGCAATAGAAGCTTACTGGAGCCAGGTACTTGCACTAGAAGCTCACTGGAGCCAAGTACTTGCACTAGAAGCTCACTGGAGACAAGTACTTGCACTAGAAGCTCACTGGAGCCAGGTACTTGCACTAGAAGCTTGCTGGAACCAAGTACTTGCACTAGAAGCTCACTGGAGCCAAGTACTTGCACTAGAAGCTCACTGGAGCCAGGTACTTGCACTAGAAGCTTACTGGAACCAAGTACTTGCACTAGAAGCTCACTGGAGCCAAATACTTGCACTAGAAGCTTACTGGAGCCAAGTACTTGCACTAGAAGCTTGCTGGAACCAAGCACTTGCACTAGAAGCTCACTGGAGCCAAGTACTTGCACTAGAAGCTCACTGAAGCCAAGTACTTGCACTAGAAGCTCACTGGAGCCAAGTACTTGCACTAGAAGCTCACTGGAGCCAAGTACTTGCACTAGAAGCTCAATGGAGCCAAGTACTTGCACTAGAAGCTTACTGGAGCCAAGTACTTGCACTAGAAGCTTGCTGGAGCCAAGTACTTGCACTAGAAGCCAACTGGAACCAAACGTAGCTCAGAGACGCGATGTTGTTATTTTAACTATCACTGTCCCACGGTACACATGAATACTCGCCATCTTTGATGAAGACTGGTGATAACGACAACAGAGTGGGTTTCCATCAGCCACCCTTTGTAGCACCCTTTGTAGCACCCTTAGCGGGCTCCTCTTACCAAACCCTGACCACTCTCAACCATCAACTCTCATTGGAGGTCACTCAAACTAAACATGCTAGGAAGAGGTTTTACTTCTAATTAATTGATTATAAGGTTTGTCTGAAAAGTTAGTATGCCCTGTGGCAATAATGTATAACCTATATTTACATTATTTAAAAAAAATGTAAACATAATTGTGATTTACCCCCTCTATTGTGGAAACACGAGTCTCCAGTTTTAAAATAACGGGTGTCCTATTCAAACCGGGGTGACCTGGCGGTCTAGGGGTAAGGTGTCAGACTTCTATGCTGGCGGCCGGGGCTCAATCCTCGGTCCCGGCACAGATTTATCTGATTACCAAACCCTTCCTTCACCTCTGACAAGACATCTTGTGAATGTGAGGAATGCCAGGTCTCCACCGTGGTTCGGATTCCACGTTAAACTGTAGGTCCTCCATTTCATCTCACAATCACCCTACCATTACACATTAGCGTAAGTGCGTATAACCTGGACGGGTAGTAAGATGCGGTGCTAATAATAATAATAATAATAATAATAATAATATTCAAACCGGATCTTATTTTAGGTTAAGATAATATCCAGCGAGTTGTAGATGTACAAAGATATGCATTGTCAAGTGATTCAAACCGCCACGCGTATTACGTGAAGTTTGAAAGGGAATCACACGGGTCAACGTACAGAGTAGTCGTCAAACGTTGGTTTGGACATCTTGAGAGGATGAGTGTGGATCGAGGGACGAACCAAGTATATGAAGGTAGAGAGTGTGTGGATCAAAAGGAAGGGGTACAGGTAAGACGTGGCTAAATGTTGTACACCGACGGTTCTTAAACTGGGGTACGCGGGCAGCTCTCACGGGAAAATGGGCAAAATAACAGGGAACTTAACGAAAACCCTAATTGTTGACAATCAGCGTTATTTGGTTATTTCCAACCTCTCTTTAATGTGTTCGCTCTCGGCCGGAGACAGATTTCTGAGAATGTTCATCCCCTTCTTGACACCCTCTACATTAGCATTTCATATCTCTGTGAGAGTGGGTGGTTTTTCATGCATGGGGTTCCAAATACCGCAACAGGCTTGAAGGTTTCAACTGGACAACCAGACATCTACAAGTTGTGCCAAGCCACGCCCCTCTCACTGAAGAACTTTGGGATTCATAATATATCGGCTCAAGAATTACAATTAAAAATGTTGTGTTTACATTTACATCTTTCTTTATTTTTGAACGAATTTGTGAAGAAAATGTTTAAAACCTTTTTACAGTAAAATTAGATTTTTTAAACTGATTATAACGACTCTCAATAAGAGATAACAGTGGGATTTTCTATAACCAGATTCCTCACAGTTAAATATTTTAATTACGGACGTTTTCCCCCACTAGATTATATGAATCAATAATTTACCTAGTGCTCATATTTTTTAAGGCCTGTTGTTGGAATCTGTTTTATCTTGAGGGTGTATTCAACTGTTAGTCATGGCCAAGGGGTGCAATTTAAAGAGAAGTTTGAGGACCGATGTTGTAGACAAATGGGAAAGATCGAGGAACATTAATAGTTGTAATAATAACAGAGCGAGTTTGACTGTCAAGGACAGGGAAGTGTGGAGGAAGTTAGTGAGGATGTATGGATGTTGAAGTGTGTATACAAGGACAGGGAAGTGTGGAGGAAGTTAGTGAGGATGGATAAGTACGGAGTTGTTTTTTGAGCTGTGTGCACAGTTTGTTGCCTACCCTGTAGGGGAATGGTGGGATTGTGTGTGTAGTCTATATATTAAAGAAACCAGGAGACAAAGCAACAGAGGATGGGGCACGTCACATTGTCAAATGGGACACAGCTTCAAAGCTCATCCGAATATAGAACGGGGTGTTTTGACTTCAAATTGACACGTGAGACAGAGAATGTTCCGTTATCTTTTCCGGGAAACTTTTCCAATGATTTAAATCGAACCAATACCCTCCCAGATGTCCATCCCAATTGAGTCACAACAAAGCACTTACATCTCACTCGCACATGTCGAATATAGCGCTTGGCGGTTGAATGTGTCACTAAAGTCGCGTCCGCTCAAGACCAGGTATGTTAATACCTCAACAATGTAAACAAAGCCTTTTTTTTTATCTCAAATTGTATTAGTAGGTGTTGGTGGTGGAGAGATAACAGGGGGAGGGAGGCACAACAACACATTTATTGGTGGAGTAGTCTCGATAATCAGACATATCGTCATGACGTGCGATGTACATTGTTGTGCATATTACTTCCCCGCTTCCATCGTTCCCTCGTGAGTGACTGAGTGAGTGAGTGAGTGAGTGAGTCACTCACCTCCGTGGCTGTGGCTCTGTTCCCCCGCCTCACTGAATGTCTACGCGCTACTCGTCCAAACTGTCATTTAGTTTTGCATTTCACCGCGTGAGAAATATGGCACGTGAAAAGGGAATAAAAGTGTTTCTCTCATTTGATGACAAACTTGAAGCCTTAAAAGAATTATTACTAACCAGCCCTATTTCATACCCACTCTCCATTCTGCACCGACCTTCCTCCGTCACCTGTCTGTCCCGTTTAGCTCTACTGTCCGGTCAACTATTGACCCTAATGACCTCAATCTTCAGAGCATTGGGGGGATGTTTTCTCCTCCTCACTCTAGCGCTGTGATTTCCCTGACAAGTGCAGGTGCATTTCCATCCAAGCTCGATTTACACGTTCGCCGGAAATAGAGACCAGAATCTGCGCGACAATTCACACACTTTAAGTTGACCAATGGTGCATTGCAACAGCTGATCATCAACACATGTTATATTCTAGCGCACAAACATAATATATTTTAAATTATTGTCCCATTGAAGATTTTCAAATGATAGCGCTGTGTCGAGGCACAATCCAATACATTTATACACGTTTTACATTAACGGGATATTTAAAATCCCCTCACAACGGACAACGAAGCTGTCTGCTCGTTCTATCTCTACAGCGCATGCGCACTGATGTGAGATTTGATTGGTTCTCCTGTGCCGAACAGCAGAGCGGAAGAAGTAAGCATGAGTTGAACAGCTCGCGCCGATGAGGCGGACATCTTGTGATTGGCGTCACGTGACCACGTTTCTGTTCTGCGCTTGCTTTTCGGCGAGCGCGTGCCCTTTCTGTGACCTGAAAGTTTTAATCAAAACAGAAAAAGGTTCTGTGGATGTTGGTCCCCCTCCCATTTGCCATCCCTAACGTATCGCTCCTGTCAGAGACCTGAAATAAAGACCCATTTTTCGCCCTCGCGCCAAATGCCTGGCCACAAGATGGCGTTCAACATTTAAATCAGCCTAAACATCATTTTAAGGGCGTAACCCTTGAGTTAAGGAGCCCCATTCAGTGAGCGTTTAAGCAGCTTGTAAACATTAGCCTCAGATTCAATAGAGGTAGGCTTTTATAACTTTTAAATTTGTTTTTTACTGGATTAAATACAGAATTACTTATATTTTATGCATAATTTCCCTAGGAACTTTGTTTCTAAGTAAATATTTCTGACATGAAAAATATACAAAAAACAACAACTTATGGATGGTTTCATCCATTGTATCTTGGAGTCGCAACAATGGATGTATGATTGATTATGTTATTTATTATTTCTCTTTCAGGATCAAATTAGTTCTGCTGTTTTACGAACGTTACTTTTTTTTTTTTTAACATGCCTCCAAGTTAAAGTGTTTACAAGTACCTAGAGAATAATTTTCTATTTTCTCAAGAAGGGTCATTATATAAAATTTATTGTTTTTAATATTCATTCTAGATAAAATTTACCCACGAGCTTGCTTAGGCGTTCATTTATGCATGCTGATGTTCATGATAATTATATTATCATTAGAGTTGAGTCAGTTGACTATTTAAGATGAAATCAATAAACAAAATTGTCTACCCCAAATTTGAAGGGATGCTGTTTATTTGAGCCGATTAAATAACATTAAATAACTTTAAAAACCTTCAATCAGGCACATTTGATAATGTTAAATTTACCACAAAATAAAATTATTGTAGACGAATTGAAAAAAAATTGGTTAGAAAGGGACTGGCTGCTGATTGTAATACGAACATAATTTGAAAACTCGCGTGACAAAATAAATTAAATGTAACTTTTTAAACATTTCCTTTTCAGTTCCAAGTTCAAACCAATGAAAGCTCAATATGACATAATCTAACATTTAAAATAATACGCGAAATATTTCTCTTGGGTGACATGTTACAGTTTTTTTCCACAAAATTAAACTTATTTCTCCCTCATTTGACACTCAATACTAACACTAAAACTAGGTAGGCCTACTCTTTAATTACTTTAGATAAGCGCTGTTAGACAAGCAATGCTCTTAAAAAAATTACATTCGAATAAAAACATCCCTAACCAACTAAGATTATAGTTTAAAACACTAACTCTTCGAAAAAAATATTTTAAAAAGGTTCTTTACTTTTGTTACAGTAAACTTTATTTGAGGAAAAATGGCGCCAATTCACGTGTGTAAAACTTGTAATCGTCCATACTTTCTAACTCTCAAACCCAGACGCCTATTTCATGGCAGTGTACTCTCAAACCCCTCGTTCAGACAAATTATGATTTTAGATATTAGGTAGAATAATAAGTTAAACGTTCTTTTTTGTATTTATAGCGGCTTCAAACGTTAGTTATTACTTTTTATTCAATAGTTTTTTGGATATTGAGTCTATAATCTACTTTACGTCATCAACCAATCACCGGTTTATCGAGCTTGAAGCCCGCGCCATCTTCATTTTTGAACAAAGCCATTTGGAAGTGCGTTACGTTCAGTTCGCATCAAAACTGTACAGAAAACATGAGTTCTAAGGAAAATAACTCAGAAGTTGCGGTAGACAAAGCGACAGAAAATGACAAAGCCGGTGGTGATGCGAAATCGGAAGTTAAAGGAACGAAAAGGCCGGCAGAAGTAAGTAGATACTACATAATTTTACTTTTTATCACTAGTGCTTGTGGGCTTGTACTAGGAGACGCTCCTTAGAGTTCACAGGTTTATATCTATTGTATTAGTGTTGCATTTTAATGTAATCTTAAACGTTTTTTGTTTTATTGTGTAAAATGTCATTTTAAGCAGTTTTATTCTTAAAATGCATATATCAATATATGTTGCCATGTGAGGAAAAGCCGGCCGGGCAATCCGATGTAGAGGCGACATTGATTTCTTCAGACACATTATTTCCAATGGTGTTAGCATATCATGATAGTAGAGTAATGTTTGTTATTGTAATTTCGTTTGAAATTAAAGTTTATTATCGGTTGGCAATATTTTAAAGACCAGATAAAGGCGTCCCGCGCTTTATAATTTTGTCGTACCCGTGCGTGAGGCTATGGAGTCTTATGTTTTGAACGTGGCGGTCTTTCATTCTTCATTATTATTAGTGTTGAGGCTAGTCAAAGTTAAGAATCAATAGTAAATTTGTAATTAAATTAGTTTTTCAAAATAGCAATAGGATTTTTTTAAAGAATATTCTTGTATTTAATCATTCCATATTTGAACGATGATGCCCTGAGGAGATTAGTTGAGGACAGCCATTTTTTTGTGCTATTTTGAAATCTTGTTATTGATTTGTTGGAATCTTGCATAATGGCATTAAATTAGATAAAATATAATTTTTACACTAAATTAAGGTCTAATCAATTTTAGAAAGTTATTAAGGTGGTAATTGTATGTGGTTTTATGGAGGGGCGACATTGACCTTGTGGTACCCCTTCAAACCACACGTTATAATATTTTCTAGAAATAGTCGTGATTAGACTAGCTCTTCTCTTGTTTTCTAAAACCTCTACATTATTCCATGAACAACACTCGCCAACAAAACTATTTTACAACACACATAACCTAACCTAACTTATTTTCCCAAAAAGCTAAACGTGCCGATGAAAGGTTTGATAGTTTATTTATCATACACAAATAATTTAATTTTTACACAGCCTTATAAAGTTGAGTAACTTTAAAAAACTAGTTAGATTCGCCCAAGAGACGAGACGGTGTCATTTAGTAGAACTAGTGCCCGATTCTTGCATACACCTTCAAGTTTGAATATATTTTGAACACTTCAGACATTGCTATGATTTAGCCTGCAGTGTTGCCAACACAAAGTAAAGTATGTTAGACTAAATATTATGTTTATTAAATAGCCCAGACCAATGTTATTGCCATTAAGGTTATGTTATAATACTGAACGTTAAACTGGTTTTGATTTACGTGGCTTTGTTGGCCCCATCACAAGACAATGTAGCGGACATTTATTTAAGCCTCGTCTTTAGATTTCATAAGCTCTCCTAAAAGTCCTGAATGTTCCTTAGAAATATAAATCTCGCCTACACGGTTTGTATCCTTAATCATGAGGCAGTGCCATTCAACGAGTTCAGAGACCTGTGTCCAATTAAACTATCGAAAGAAAATTATCCAGCTTAAGGCACAGACAGACGTTATCTGTGAAGTGGACATTATAAAAATACTGACGGGAAGTTAAATCTATAGTATGATTTTGGTAGGAAGAACAGTAGAAGTTAGTTACTAAAGTTACCAAAACAATTTTAATAGATTCATACATCAAGTTATGTTATCTGCAGCTGTTACTTTTTATAGATATCACCAATACCTATAAAATAACACTAATAATATGGTAAAATGTTATCAATGTTGACCACAATAAAATAGGATTGAATTTTCTCTACTGTTCTTCCAACGAAAATCAGAGTATACCAAAGCGGTGCCTCTTTATGAGAATTTGGTATTTCTCAGAAAATTGTTTCCGAGAAGATACACCTCCTGGGGTTCCTAATATTCTGAACTAGCTCTAAGCGTAAAACTCTCATCTCTGTGTGTATTTGTTTCCATGGCAACCAATTCTTTCACGGCCAATGGTGCTTTCAGAGGGGCCAAAAACGGGTTAAAACCTGACTAGGTGGGGAATTTTCAAATATTAGAAGAAACACGGCTACAAACGGAAAACCTGGACAAGTCGAAGTCGGAGAATTTAATCAAATAATGACAAGTCTGGAAATTTCATGGTTAAAGTTTTGTAGTCACCTTATATGAATCATTATTATTATTATTATTACTATTATCACCGTGTCTTACTACCCGTTCGGGCTATACGCACTTACGCTAATGTGTAATGGTAGGGTGATTGTGAGATGGAATGGAGGACCTACAGTTTAAACGTGGAATCCGAACCACGGTGGAGGCCTGGCATTCCCCACATTCACAAGATGTTTGTCAGAGATTTAATTTAGTAAATCTTAATTCAAGTACCGGGTTGAACGTTGATCTTAACTACAGTTTTAGTATATTTTTTCCTGCACACATGTTATTTGAGTGATTTGGGCACAATAACCAAAGGCATGGCTAAAATGTGTAAACAGGGAATGTTTGAGGGGGGTCGGGGACTTTGGTCGTGCCAAAGGTATCTCGGGGACAACATGCACTTGTCGAGAATATACAGTGCATGGTTAGTCTTTCCTCCGAGCTGTCCAAGTGTTTCACAACCTACTGTCTTTATTCATCTGCAATAGTCCTGAGATCGTAGTAAGATAACAGTGGGGAGAATATGCGAGTTGAGCGAAGCGTACATTCTTATTAACATTTGTACAAATATTAAAAACTAAGCCTTGGCTAAAGTGAGAAATTGTCTTGATTTTAGAAAAGGTTGAGAAATGCCGCATTGAAACAACTTTTTACTATTAAATGATTCCACAATTTGTGTTTACTTTATTTACATTTTTATCTAGGAAATTATAATGCAAATATGCTTTTGAAATTTAATCGGCAATCAGAAGAAATAATATACTCAGAATATACTTTCCTCCAATTAGTGGGCTTGTTTATCTATGCAGCAATTACAGGGAATTTCTTGAATGAATTTGGTTTTTTTCCCCCACTTACTAACCGTTTTGGTCATACACCTTTGAACCTATTACTATACTATTGTTAGGGATTAGGAAGGTTGAATTTATAGAAAGTGTAGCTGAATTTGAATGGAGGGAGAGTGGAAAACCATTTATGTTGAACCATCCTAAGTACACACAAGAGGACTCCAATCTCCCCTCTTGCCTGGACTCCAACCCCCAATCTCCCCTCTTGCCTGGACTCCAACCCCCAATCTCCCCTCTTGCCTGGACTCCAACCCCCAATCTCCCAACTTGCCAGTCGGAACCAATGTAGACTTCTTGAAATTATTCTCAGCATCTGATGTTATCTCTGGTTCTTTTTCTGAATCCATATTGGTCCTCTTCTCTATCACACTTTATATTCCTGCCACGATCTTCCCCACGTGGTCCTATCAGCACTATAAAATGCTGGGTCCTTTTCTCCCTCTACCTCCTCTTGTGTTTCAAGCCCCAAGTTCCTAATACACCCCATCTTTCTAAAGTTGTAAGAACCTCTTTATAATCAGTCACCCCCTAATGTTGGCACACTTTTGTTTTGCGACAAGTGTATGAAATAAATCCATTTTGTTGGATTCACATGAAGTGAATACATTTAATAGTTAGATTTCTATAGCTCCACAATTGTACAGTTGGCCAATCCCTGGATGTTTGATATGACATCTGTTTTGTTTGCACGGTTTTTTTAATGGTTAATATTATTTGATAATTTTTTGGGGGCTCTAGTGGCTAAACTGATGCAACTTGATGAATCAATCTAAGCAACTGTCAAGACAAGCTCATAACTTCCCTTAATCCACACATTACTGACAATAACACTTCATACGTGGTTTCTGGATCAAAATATAATATTATAGCTAATATAATTGGATATAACAGGACAGTAAGTTAATCATTCTCAAAGATACTGCTTTTATCCCAATAAATATAAATTTGAGAATTAAGGTGATTCCAGGATTCAAACTTTTACCTTTTGACTGAAAGCTGGGTTACCAGTCTGAAATGCTAAAAGAAGTATAATTGTGAAACATTTTAACCGTTCTTACTTAAGCTCTAAAATATAAAATATTGAAGAAACGAATAAAAGTAATTTGAAAGGCACTGACAAGGGGAGTAGTCAAATAGGGTAAAAGAAATCTAACAAAGTCAAAGGAAGGTGTTTATTTACTCTTGGGGTCGAACACCCTTAAACCACACATTCATCTGAGAGTCGATTGACCCCTGGCAGTTCCAGGAATCGGCGCTAGAGATCTCTGTGATCGGACATCTAGTGGCGGCTTAGGAAACTATGTTGTCCAGCACAATTATGTACGAAACATCCTAATAAAGACAAGCTTTTCGGGCATTTGTTTGCACCGCGTCTTACTACCCGTTCGGCTTATCCGCATGTGTGTTGGCTATTAGGGAGATTGAATTTAAATGTAGTGTACCCGCATCTGCGTGTAGAGGGGGAAAACCATTACACCCTACCAGGATCGAACCCCGACGTAATCTGCAGTCTAGTCTTTGAAGGTGACTCCTTAGACCATGTGGTCACCATATTGTGCTTAAATAAGTTTGATTTGAATAGCCCGGACATTTGTTTTACGGCTTTATAACGATATTAACATTGTGAAATCGTAAAGTAATTAATGATTATGAAACACTCCTAGTCTAGGGGATTGGTGGTTCGAGCCCTGGTTATAATTTAAAATAAGCCCCAAACGTGTGAGATTCGTGTGTGGGCCGATATAACAACCACCCACTGGGTCGTGATACAATAAATCTAGTAAGATTGGTGTTTCTTTTGCTGTGCGATATATTTCTATCTGCTATAACGCACCACGCATTACCATAACATTGGGAATATTCTCAAAAGAAACGCACGTAAAAGCCGGCTGCCGCTGTTTTTCATATAACAGATGTCTTCTTTTTCCAACTCGCGTCCCCTATCTCTCTCCCTCCCTCCACACCGTGCCTATAAAGAAGTACAATGACGATAAAGCGGTTCGCGCTAAAGAAATATGTTAGAAAGAGACGAAATGTGAGGGGAGTAAGATTCGACCAATAGCAAGCCTCCGTTCCCAAGTGGGGGGAGGGGGTCGAAGACCTAGCCTCGCGCTTGGGAACCTGGAAAATCAATGTTCCCCTCTAATGGTTTTCCGGCCATTGTTTTCTTCTTTCTGCACTCATCAGGTTGATATTTAGTTTTTCCACAAGTTTTGTAAATTATACAAGTGTGTGTACGCGGCCCACGTTTGGTTTATTTAGTGATGGGAAGTTGAATCGTAATACATAACAATAGTGTATTGATTGATGTTGAGCGAGGTCACATTTTACTTTGGTATGTAATAGGTCATATCTGATAATATCCAAATGTTATTTTTGGTCTATGCATGAATTAATAATAAATGCGTGTTGGTAGATTTTTTTATCGTTTAGATATATTTTTTGAGGGATTGGTTTTTATGGCCATAGCTTGAGCTCGTGCGCTCCACTAAAAAACTGTCAGTGTTGCATATTAATGTTTTGTTTAGTCTGCTAACAGGAGTGAACTTAAGTTAATTGGAATTGTTTTAATGTCCAGGAATGTTGTTTTGTATCCTCCCGACATTGATAACATTGTTATTGCTATCTATCAAGTGACAGTTGCAGATCACTTTGAGGTGGCCTGTACTTATTAAGCACGTGATTTATATATTCGCCCCATACCAGCTTTGATGTATATTGTTTAGCTCTCAAAACAGCTAAAAACTAAAGACAAAGATGTTAAACTTTCCTTCTTAGTGAAAAGTTTGTTGCAAGTGCTAAATATTTAGCTGACCAACTGAATTGAGATACAGGAGGCAATATTACGAGTCCTCGCTATGTTTCTGTTTACATCTTGAGAGCCAATTTATGTTGTGCATGCGTTTGACGCTGAAAATAACTTAGGAAGTGTTGGTTTTGTTCTCAGTTTGTTTTGTGTTAAAATAAACCTCCACCTTCTAAACATTTTTGCATTTTAAATGTTCTCTTGGGTGGTAAATAAAGAGGTTTTAATAGTGTTAATACAGACTTCTGTGCTGTCACCCGGGGTTCAATCCTCGGTCCCGGTAAAGATTTATTTGATTACCAAACCCTTCCTTCACCTCTGACAAGACATCTTGTGAATGTGAGGAATGCCAGCTCCCCACCGTGGTTCGGATCCCACGTTAAACTGTAGGTCCTCCATTTCATCTCACAATCACCCTACCATTACACATTAGCGTAAGTGCGTATAACCCGAACGGGTAGTAAGACGCGGTGCTAATAATAATAATAATAATATAACCTCACTCATAACAGATAACCGTAATTAGTAAATGTCGGACCAGTCCCGAAATGAAGGCCGTTGACGACGTCAGACAAACTAAAGGTTTGTATTTTATTCAACATTTGAAGTGTAGTTTTATGAACTCGCCCTGTTGGCTCGTGTGTCCCCCAGAGCGCCGTGAACCGTGTGATGCCCCAGGAGACGCAGACCCTGCCCTCTGAGATGGATGTGGACGTGGAGGTGCTAGAGGAGGTGCGGCCCGCCAGGAACCACTCCTCCCTGTCCGACGTCTCCGTTATCGCGTGTGACGACAGCCCCCCTCCAACCCGTCCTCTCTCTGTCAGCGTCAGCGCCGACGTCGTGCCGTTCCCGTCCACCTCGTCCGGCAAGGACAACGCCCGGACGCTCCAGTTCCACGTGAACTTCAAGGACAAGATGTCCCACCTGGAGCTCCGGGACACGGCCACCGTGGGTTAGTCTCTCGTCGATAGACTGGGTGTCAGCCTCTGAGACGTCGCTCTCGCAATACCCTGGACTGCTGATGAGGAGATCAGGGCTCGAGACCCAGTCAGGGGTAATGTGAATGGGTTTTCCACCCTCCCTCCACGCAAATGCGGGTACCTTCCTCATCCCTAATACATAAGTGTAGTTAGTAAATAAAGCGTATAACCCGAACTGGAAGAAAGGCGCTGCACATTAAAAAATATGTTGTTAGCTCTTATATTGTTTAAATTAAAAAACGACACCTGGACACGGAATCGAACCCAGAACCTTTAGCTTAGTACGCCAATGCTCTAATCAAGGAGCTAATTCAGCTAATGGTAAGACCCGGTCGCTGTAGTCCCGCTGTCGACTATCGCAGCAAGTGGCGCGTCTCGGAGCTCTCTACCTTGGTCGAGGACAGGCGCTCAATGTGTGTTGTGTCTTGCAGGCGACCTGAAGCTGCTGCTGGCGGGGCAACTGAGTATCCCTCCTTGCCAGCAGGACCTGCAAGGCTGGATGTCCGAACCCAGGTCCGACGCGGCGACGTTGGCCAGCCTGAAGCTCCCGAGGGACAACCTCTTGTTCCTGGTGGTCCCGGACCATCTTGCGGACAAGGTCTTCCCGACAGAGGAGTAGGTTCTCACTCACACGAGGATGGATGTGTGTTGAGTTTGGGTGTCGAGTGCTCGCCCTGGAGGGGGTAGCTCGTCTCTCGCGATAAATCACCTCGGGCATTGGATATCAAACCAAAGGACAGGAACTGCTATCAGTTTGTGTGTCTGATAGTTGGCACGTCTCAATCTGGTTGTGTCTTTTACACTGACCTCCATGGTCTTGGGGTTCAAACCAAACCAGGGTCGGCGGAAAACAACTTCCTTCAGAGGGGAAGTGGAGCCGTCGGTCCCGTGTCGATTGTTTTTGTGAACAAACCCTGGAAAATCCTTTCCCGAAATACCTAAAAATAAATTTAACGGGAGCTTCACCGGTATCCAACACTTGATACGANAGGAGTGAAGGTAACTGACTGGCAGCTATAGTTCATCTAGCGTAGGAGTGAGGGTAACTGACTGGTAGCTATAGTTCATCTAGCGTGGAAGTGAGGGTAATTGTCTGGCAGCTATAGTCCGTATAGCGTAGGAGTGAGGGTAACTGACTGGCAGCTATAGTCCGTATAGCGTAGGAGTGAAGGTAACTGACTGGCAGCTATAGTCCATCTAGCGTGGGAGTGAAGGTAACTGACTGGCCGCTATAGTCCATATAGCGTAGGAGTGAAGGTAACTGACTGGCAGCTATAGTCCGTATAGCGTAGGAGTGAAGGTAACTGACTGGCAGCTATAGTTCATCTAGCGTAGGAGTGAGGGTAACTGACTGGCAGCTATAGTTCATCTAGCGTAGGAGTGAGGGTAACTGACTGGCAGCTATAGTCCATCTAGCGTAGGAGTGAGGGTAACTGACTGGCAGCTATAGTCCATCTAGCGTAGGAGTGAGGGTAACTGACTGGCAGCTATAGTCCATCTAGCGTAGGAGTGAAGGTAACTGACTGGTAGCTATAGTTCATCTAGCGTAGGAGTGAAGGTAACTGACTGGCAGCTATAGTTCATCTAGCGTAGGAGTGAAGGTAACTGACTGGTAGCTATAGTCCATCCAGCGTAGGAGTGAAGGTAACTCGTGTATCCATCCACCAAACCATAATATCTGCACAACCATATGTTGTTTGAAATGTTGCTGAAGGCGTGCTATTTGAAAGGGACTCGATAGGTCAATGTGAAAGAATCGTCTCAAGTTGGTTTGGGCGTGTCATGTAAGACATGGCTAAATGTTTTACATGTATGTGGGGAGAAAGTCTACTTGATTAGCTATGCACGCAGTGTTTAGTATTTCATGGACTATAATAGCAATTGCCATGACAAAAAGTTATATTAATATTTTTTTTTTGTCTTTCATTAAGTTACAAAAAATCCAATTATACAGTAATCCTGAGGGAAGCATTTGAAGTTGTCAAGTGAAGAGCGCAGAAAACCTAACATTTTGGTGGTCTATTGTCCCTGTTAATGGCCGCTGCTCCGACTGAGTCCCGAGCTAGACCTCCCACAGCTTATTATACCTTTAGGAGGGTTTGGAAATGCCAGGGTGATGGCGCCCCATGGCCCGCTGTGCCGATATTGGCGCCCGAGGGCATAGTCTTGACTGCTGATATTATTACAATGTTTGGGTAACTTGATCTTGTTGTCTTTCAGAAGAGGAGGAAGATGATGGTGAAGGGGAGGGGGAAGGGGACGATGATGAAGACGATGCATAATGAGACGTGTGTGGCAGAGACTTAAATAACAAACAAAGAACCCAACACGTGAGTGAACGCGCGCGCGCATCAAGATCTGCAGTCAAACCCTGGGACTACAACAGTCATCAATTAAATTAATAAAACTGGTTACCCCCTTGTTCCCTCTACTGTTGCTAGCTGCTGTTAGCTGTTTAGTCCGAGCAGACATCCACCGCCACCCATCCTAATGTTACTCTGTACTTCCAAGTTTTGTCTGCAGGTCTGCTGCTGCCTTTGGGGGGAAAGTTGTTATTATCATCTATTTGGGGGGTAAACTTTTGTAGGTGATTTTTATTTTATATTTAAATTAATATGTATATTTTCCTCATGTTAACTTTATTGGTGTTTTGATAACTTTGAAATTCACTTGACGACCTCTTTCCCCCCAATAAGAGTGCTACGAAGATTAACCGTGCAAGTTTTAGAGACTAAATATAAAAAAAAGCGCATTTGACGAATGTAATGTGTGTTTTTTAAGTTGCAATGAACGAACTTTTTGTAATAACAATTGAATTTTTATTTTATTCTTTCTTTTTTTTTAAATATAATTTCGTTAGCTCTATTCATTTACTATAAATGTGTTAGTCTGTTTTGAGGAAATAAGAACAAAAAAAGTTGTAAAATTATTTTTTTGTGAAAGATGTAACATAGAATAGCTAACATTTTCTTTTTGTATTGTGTCAAATTATCCAATCTTACTGTACAAAGAAAAAACTTAATAGAACAAAAATGTGTCCACAATTTTGAAGTTTCACCACCTGTAGTAAAAGATGTGCATTTTCGTACAGAGGAGGCAACTTGTTGCTAGAAACCAAAAAGTGAGTCATCTACCCACCAACTTCATCCGTCTTGAGAAGAAATGTTTTTGATCAGGTCAATACACTTATAAAACTAGAATGTAAAGAGTACCTCTTGTAGATTGTGTTTTTGTGTGTTCATAATACTTGTGGAACCAATTTCTAAAAAAAAAAATATTAAATTGAAATATGTTTGTTTCACTTGTAACATTTTAATGATTATGGGTCAGTTTTTTGACCATGTAAAGCTCTGCTCATTCCAGCATTTAATAATAATTGTTAAAAGTATTATCAAAAGTACTGGAGTCAGTTTTTTTTGGGGGGGAGGGGAGTTGCGTTTGGACACATGTATCCCAATGTATGTTTTGATTTTCGAGGGGTGTGAGGGGTGATATGTTGGGCTTAGCTCCATTCTTGGACAACAATGAACGTTACTCGTAGGCTTCATAATAAAGTAAAACATTTGTCAGTGTTGACCTCAACAAAACTATTTCACAAGCGTTTCAGTACATATTATCTGCAATTATGGCCTACATTAAGGAATTATATTATAATGCAGGTTTTCATTTTTAAAGGTACAAAAAGTGAACATAATTACACCCATAATCCTACATTTGTACTTAACAACCACTGTAAAGAAATACGTTAAATATCTATTAAGTTGCCCGTACTGTGGATGCCAGCTCAGGGAGAAACGCTGAATGGGCAGATTTGTACTGACAATCTTTAAAACAAATGAATGGAATATAACATGTTGATCTCAGGAGCTGTGTGTCGTTATTTACTGGATTCCTAAAACACTGCGACTGGACTATATTCTCAACAAACTCATTTGATTTCCAAATTAATACATTTATATTGTCATTAGCCAAAGCATCTATATAGATAAGGAAATTCTGATTTTTATGCTTTAAGTTGTTTCTCATGTAAAATTTTCTTAGTACTTCAACGTTAAAGAATATCTGAGGTGACCTGGTGGTCTAGGGGTAAGGTGTCGGACTTCTGTGCTGGCGGCCGGGGTTCAATCCTCAGTCCCGGCATAGATTTAGCTGATTAACAAACCCTTCATTCACCTCTGACAAGACATCTTGTGAATGTGGGGAATGCCAGGCCTCCACCGTGGTTCGGATCCCACGTTAAACTAGTAGGTTCTCCATTTTAGCTATCAATCACCCTACCATTACACATTAGCGTAAGTGCGTATAACCCGAACGGGTAGTAAGACACGGTGATGATAATAGTTGAAATTCTGCCCTGGATAATATTCACTTCACATATTATTTAAACTATTTTCTATTAAACGTAAACTAGCTTGTGCACTGAAAATAAACACATTCTCTGGACTTCTAACTTGGCATTAAAGATTGAAAAGATTCACCCATTTAGACGACCACACACCACAAATGATTGGGGTGTAACTCCCATCGAGAAACATGTTTATATTTACTTGCCTGATATCCCTGGAAACCTCACACTTGAGCTAGTGATGTTGAAATTTGTCTACTTGGAGTGGCTTAGGGAATCAAATAATCTGACCATGTATCACATTTGGGTTGAACACTCATTAAACGTAATCTTCTACGGTTTATATTGTACAAATATCATTTTTGATATATTAAAATGTGTGCTACAATATGGCTATTAGCTAATTTCAAAATTAGATAAATAAACCATATTGAGAGTATAATGAAATCTAGGTTATAGGAATTAAGAAAGATTGTCGTGCATAAACCAATACAAAATTCACCCGTCTTTGAACTTAGATGTGTTCAAACACAAAACGTTTATTTCATTTAACTGAACCTAAATGGTTTTTCTCTGTAAATTCAGACAAATTAGAACCATGTCGTCTACTATTTCTTTTACACATTGGTATGCAGGCGACATTGATTTCTTTAATAGAATTAGACAAATCTAAGGCTGAAATTCTCGGCTATATCTTTCTAGCACCCATTCAAGCTAATGTGACTTGACATGGTCTACAATTTGTACGACTTGGTACAGCAGTGGCGTATCTTCCCGCATACTTACACATCACGTTACCACCTTGATGTAGAGCGGAGGGAGATTAAAGCATGCCCCGAGTACTATTCTTAAAAAACGATACATAAAACTAAGAATAATAAAGACACAATTTTTTTCTATGACCTATTACAAGATGGTGGACCGGTTGTGAAAAGAGGAATAAGAAGCAGCACACCTGTCTCACATCAGGATACGCCACTGATATATAGCAGGATTATGATACGAAATGAGACCTTTCAGAACGGGATTATTACCAAAATCAGTATAGTAATCCTTCCTACAAGCTTACTACACTAAGTTTGTCATTCAAACCATTGTAATAAAGTTGTTACCGGTACCTTATTCCACAGTCTACTTGGTAGAATCTAGAACTTAGGCTTAGCGCCAACTAATGTAAGGTAGATGTATCCTGCCCAGACCAGAAATAGCAGTAAATTCTACAGTGGTAGATTCATCTTGTTTTGTACTATGAATCACCGTCCCCGTGAAAGGTAAGTTGAAAAACATATTGTTAAATAAACATTTTCAATGCAACCGGTGTGGCAGGACATTTTTAGATAGTGATTCTTTGTCAATGCCACATTTAAATTATTTTAAATCTTTATGTCAACACCGCAATGTAGTTCCTAGTAAATTTTATCCTGGGATATTTTTAGGTAGCGGTTCCTTGTTAATGACACCTTAGGAATTGTGATTGTGTGTGTGTGGACAAAATATACGATTAAAAAAACCCACTGGTGTTGATGTGGTGAAGGCTTTGGTAAATAACTAAGGGAAGTCAAGGCTCCTCCACGTGTTTCGTCAGTCATTGGTAAAAACTCGGTGGTTAAAATGTCAACATTTTCACTTTCAAATCGTAAAAGCTATTAACATCCCTCCGAACACGATACATTTTCTAATGTCTGACTGGCAGAAACATCGCTATGATCAAACTGATCAACACTGCTGAAAAGCTAGCATGCCCCCTCCACGTCTTAAAAAACCTAGATGTATCACAGCAAAAAAGATAGATTGTACTCTTTATTCACCCAATAAATCTAGCCCATCCGGAAAAGTCAAGATACATATAGTAATACTAGAGTCTACAACTTTTATTCGCATAAAACCTAGATACACCTAAAAAACTTCTAAGACCTAGCTACAACTAGTTTTTATTTAGATTCCTTATTGTAACATATACAAGATTTTACTAGTATTTGTACACTATTGCCTGTAAAACTGAATTGTGTATCCTTTAATGTAAATGTTTATTCACCCAAATGTGATATAATACTTCTAGTTTTAAACTAACATTTTTAAGCACCAGATACATGTTTTTATAAGTTACTATTTATGGTAACATTTAAAGAAACCATTAGATCTGTCCTCTCTACATCAAGAGCCATGCTTTGATCTTTTGTTTTTGGTGTTTATATTCATCCAGCAGTATATATATATATATATATATCACCGGTATACGACTGCTGGAAAATGTTTTGTGGCTAGATAAAGCTTACATAGCGTTTTCATATTAATAGCAAATGAAATAAAAGCGCTTAGTAATGTTGTGAGTGCTGCCATCTTCCTCGACATTTGCACAAGTACCTTTGAATACTGTCCTTAGTTTGACATACATACCTAAAATTTTACTAATTTGCTTAGGTTCTATGTTTGATATATATAAATAATAAACTACATGTATTCTTATTAACAATTTACTAGGTGGCATTTAAGATTTTAAGATTTTTAAATTTTCTATTGTTTTAAACAGCTTTCTTATTTCTCCGCTAGGGAAACAGTTTCAGAATTAAGAGCCTTGAGGTTGAGGTGTAAGAGAAACTCTACTTATATCGTTGGCAGTAAACTGCAAAGTAAGAATTTATGTTCTCGTTTTACTAGACATATGTGCTACATAACTGTACCTACTGTAAGTATTTTATATAGTTGCAAATTGCATTTGAAATGTCTACTATTAGTCGTAAATATGAAATGATTATTTTTGAAAGTGTCGTATAATAGCTAAAATAATGGGGACTTCTATTTTGACGTTGAACGCCATCTTAAATTAACCGTTTCGTTTGGATTTTAAATCGTGCATCATCGAAGTAACACAATATTTAATCAGTTAATTATTATCACCAGACTCTTTTTTATGATAATCAGATTAATATAAATTCCAGTATAAAA
Organism: Timema douglasi; assembly: GCA_901482245.1. NCBI lineage: Eukaryota > Metazoa > Arthropoda > Insecta > Phasmatodea > Timematidae > Timema > Timema douglasi. Next base: position 45,847 of record CABEEJ010004130.1, read on the forward strand.
TTTTCTCTTTTGTATTAAAATGTTAATCTTTCTCTCCAATTTGGGCGTACAGTAGTTGGCAACTTACAAATAAATTATAATTTAGGCTTATTTGCCCCATTTTGTAATGTCCTTTTATTTAATTATTACTTTACATTAAATCAAATACACACTTCATAGGGATAGCTTTTCATATTTCTCTCTGATATTTCATTAAATTCAATATAATGTTTTGAAGTTCATTTTTAATTCTGGGTCCTTTTGTGTCAAATTTTCCTTTGTTTTTGTGTCGAACTCCTAATTGTTATCAGATCCACTCCACTTAAAGGGCTGCTACGATTGTTCTAGATTGTCGATGGAAGTTTAATTGGCATTATTATTATTTAAAATGCTCTGGTTTACTTTCTTAACTAGTGTGCTCCATTCCTCCAAATTCAGGTTTTAAAATAAACTGCTAAGAAATAAAACTTGAAGCTGCCAGTTGAAAATTGTGAATTAAAAATAAACAATATAAAGTGTTACACCATCAAAATTTGCATCATGGAATTTTATCAATGATTGATCCATCACTAAACTCTTGTGTGTAATTACCAGCCGATAATCTTTCGTGACTCTTGGCGGGCCTGGTAAAGTTTTGTCACAACCTTTATTTCGATATTGAACGTTTTATGGTCACTTTTGAGAGAATATTTAAAAAAAAAAATACCTTGCATTGTTATTAATCAGTGTCCAGAGACTTGGGCTGTATCCGAATAGTCCAAGGATCCTTGAATTGCAGTCTTGAAGAATTAACACTTGCCACACACTTCCCAACTAAGACTGCATTAAACTATTTGAACGGCCACGACCTTTCTACATCCCTGTGTCCATAGTGCTGCTCTCTAGCAACGGTCTTAGGAACCATCTATTGGATCTCAATCGTAGCTTACATTGGTAGATCTAGTAGCAAGAGTACGGAGGTAGAGTGCTTACTATTCCGTTACTAGCATAATGTCAACCTTTTGGGGTAGATAGACGCGGTCACAGTAGAGTGGATAGCACATGTGGAGTAGTAGACTACTATCCCGTACTCCCTCCACAATCCTCACTCTACTCTTCGTGTCGACAGTTACTCTACCAAAATTAGTAGTGATTTGGAGAAAAAGTATTCTAGTTCATTCTACTACTAACTCTACTGATGTAACTTAGGCTTAGTGAAACCAATATGGCCCACTAAAATTGTTGTTGAAAATTGACACATTTAAATTGTCTTGTTCTCTTAGCAATGTTTGTTTACCGTACATCATGCCGAGAAGCAATTTAATAATGTTGGCAATATTAAATGATAGATGTAGAATGATTGTTCAACATTATTAGTACACACCACTGACCACAGTTTTATTTAAAATGGTGGGTGATAGATTCACTGAGCTCTAGCAGACGAAAAGAGTAAAGTAAGACAGTTACCGATCAAAAATCACACAAACGTTGTGTCGACAATGTATCACTTTCATCCTTTAGCTCAAGGGCGACCTTCATGACTCTTTGGACAGATCTAGGTGACAGAATACAGCCCTGGAAAACAGGGCAAGGTCAGGAAAAACTCTGAGAATTTTATAACATAAACTGCCCGGACACCCACTTAATCCAATAATACAAAAAAAGTCAATACATTAAAATATTCTAACTAATATATTTTCATCAGAGTACCCACATATTGACAACTTTGCGTGGAAAAATATACTAAAATCAATCCTAAATGTATTGTAATTTATTTTTTATTATAGAGATAACAAATTATTTTTTTAGCAAATTATAACTCGTAAGATTCAGGACCTCAAATGAACATTCGATTAGTAAATGTGACCATAAATGCTCCTAACACTATTTTCTTAGAAATGTACATTTGGAGAGCCTTTTAGAAAACATAATTGCGGATAACATTTTACTTCATTGTTAGTATTATCTTCTAAGGGATATATATTATCATGAGGGAAATCAGCAGCAGGTGATATGACTTGACTTATGAATAAGTTGGTAGGTCGAGGAAGCATGAACCCAAACAGGTACCTAGTGATACGCAGGGCTATTATATCGTGGGAAAACTATATATTTTCTCCCGTGTAGTAAGATGGTGTGAAGCCATCATTTGCTCGGCAGTTAAGAGGAGTTTGCGGAGGATGTTGACTGTCAAACTGTGCGTACAAGATGACAATACTTTGTACCAGTAGTGGTATTGTATCTGATGTGTCGCTATGTGCGCTCCACAAGGGGGGGGGGGGGTTNGGGGGATATTTGATGATAAACATGTTTTTACAATGAATACAAACAAATTGAGGAAGATGTTTGGTCAGAATTATGGGACATTTTTGTGGTAAATAAAGCAGCGGCTCTACAAACAGTTTAATTTTGTTTGCAGTTAAATGCTACCATCAAAGCTGGGGACTAGAACCCGAGACTGTAATGTTCTACCCTTGAGCCATCCAAGGACACCATTCACCCGTCACTAGAACTCTGAATTAACATTACTATTTTGTCCTAATTTTTCATGCTAATGACTTATGATAAGGATTGGGCAAGGTCAGGTTGGGATTGCTCCAAACAAATGATGGTTTATGTCCCTCGGTTACTGCACCCACAATTTTCAATGTTTTGGTCATAAAGTCATGGCAATATTTTTGTTTGAATGTCTCACGCATGGTAACAAAGCAAACACATTGAAAGTTGCTTGACTGTACCGTGATACCAAGGACAAGGTTAATGTTTGTGTGAGTGCATTATTTAATGTTCAACCACTTAAAGAAGGAATTTTGTGGTAAAAAAAGGTCACTAAATTTTGTTTCTCCAACTAAATAGGTACCTAACAATTTTTACATCTTTGGGAAATGTGATACTATGTCGTTTGCTACGACTGCTGTTGAAATTAGTTTGTTCAAAACAACTGGTGGGTCGTTTAGTTTCTGTTCAATACAACCCGTGGGTCGTTTAGTTTCTGTTCAATACAACCCGTGGGTCTTTTGGTTTCTGTTCAATACAACCCGTGGGTCGTTTAGTTTCTGTTCAATACAACCCGTGGGTCGTTTAGTTTCTGTTCAATACAACTCGTGGGTCGTCTAGTTTCTGTTCAATACAACCCGTGGGTCGTTTAGTTTCTGTTCAATACAACTCGTGGGTCGTTTAGTTTCTGTTCAATACAACTCGTGGGTCGTTTAGTTTCTGTTCAATACAACTCGTGGGTCGTTTAGTTTCTGTTCAATACAACTCGTGGGTCGTTTAGTTTCTGTTCAATACAACTCGTGGGTCGTTTAGTTTCTGTTCAATACAACTCGTGGGTCGTTTAGTTTCTGTTCAATACAACTCGTGGGTCGTTTAGTTTCTGTTCAATACAACTCGTGGGTCGTTTAGTTTCTGTTCAATACAACTCGTGGGTCGTTTAGTTTCTGTTCAATACAACTCGTGGGTCGTTTAGTTTCTGTTCAATACAACTCGTGGGTCGTTTAGTTTCTGTTCAATACAACTCGTGGGTCGTTTAGTTTCTGTTCAATACAACTCGTGGGTCGTTTAGTTTCTGTTCAATACAACTCGTGGGTCGTTTAGTTTCTGTTCAATACAACTCGTGGGTCGTTTAGTTTCTGTTCAATACAACTCGTGGGTCGTTTAGTTTCTGTTCAATACAACTCGTGGGTCGTTTAGTTTCTGTTCAATACAACTCGTGGGTCGTTTAGTTTCTGTTCAATACAACTCGTGGGTCGTTTAGTTTCTGTTCAATACAACTCGTGGGTCGTTTAGTTTCTGTTCAATACAACTCGTGGGTCGTTTAGTTTCTGTTCAATACAACTCGTGGGTCGTTTAGTTTCTGTTCAATACAACTCGTGGGTCGTTTAGTTTCTGTTCAATACAACTCGTGGGTCGTTTAGTTTCTGTTCAATACAACTCGTGGGTCGTTTAGTTTCTGTTCAATACAACTCGTGGGTCGTTTAGTTTCTGTTCAATACAACTCGTGGGTCGTTTAGTTTCTGTTCAATACAACTCGTGGGTCGTTTAGTTTCTGTTCAATACAACTCGTGGGTCGTTTAGTTTCTGTTCAATACAACTCGTGGGTCGTTTAGTTTCTGTTCAATACAACTCGTGGGTCGTTTAGTTTCTGTTCAATACAACTCGTGGGTCATTTAGTTTCTGTTCAATACAACTCGTGGGTCGTTTAGTTTCTGTTCAATACAACTCGTGGGTCGTTTAGTTTCTGTTCAATACAACTCGTGGGTCGTCTAGTTTCTGTTCAATACAACCCGTGGGTCGTTTAGTTTCTGTTCAATACAACTCGTGGGTCATTTAGTTTCTGTTCAATACAACTCGTGGGTCGTCTAGTTTCTGTTCAATACAACTCGTGGGTCGTTTAGTTTCTGTTCAATACAACTCGTGGGTCGTCTAGTTTCTGTTCATACAACTCGTGGGTCGTCTAGTTTCTGTCCAATACAACCCAAGCAATCAAACTCAACACATCTCAAGGTTTATGCGGGGCAAGATATATCTGTAAATCCAGACGGTCCATTTGGTGACTTGTTATTGCTCTTGTAGACATGTTCCGAGAGTCGAGTCTGGAAAAGTAATGTCAATCATAAACCCAAATTGCTATGGGATGGATGCGGGAGAGATTGAGACTGGACCGGAGGGGGAGGGGTAAGGGAAGGCTGTTATCTGTTGTATTGAGGTGTTGATAATAATGTGTGTTGTTTTCCAGGATCAAGACTTGATAGTTGGGAGCTCATCGAGAGCTTCACTCATATTGTGATAGTATACTAATTATAACGTGGATTGCAAACCAAGACAGACACTCAGTGATAACATTGTATTCTACATATTGTAGAGTATTGTAAGGTCCCAGTTCAACTCCCATGATGATGACTGAAACACACATAAACTCCAACCACATCATTGCGGGATTAAACAACATAAACAGCCAGAAAATGTGAGTATGTCAGAGGTTTCTGTTGATAGAGCATTTCACCGCACTAAATTGCGATGATTCCCCCTCCATGCAAATGCAGGTACACTTCCTCTCAATTTGACTCCTCATCCCAGCCCAACTCATGAGTGTAATTAGTACATTTGTATGCAAGTAAGCGGAACTGGTAGTAAGACTCGGTGATGAGATGTTGATTATCTTGCAGGGAGATCGACAAAGTGGAGGACATTGGTTGGAAAGCTAAGCTCAAAATCCCCCCCAAGGACCAGCGAATGAGGACAAGTGTAAGTATTACGTTCCATTGGCTCATCTAGTCTGCGGTGGGGAGATAACTCTTCACGTGAATACTTGAAACTAGCGAATACATGTTCTCTTTTCTAGGACGTAACGGACACAAGAGGAAACGAGTTTGAGGAGTTCTGTCTGAAACGAGAATTGCTGATGGGTATCTTCGAGAAGGGCTGGGAGAAACCATCTCCCATACAAGAGGCCAGCATTCCTATCGCACTGTCCGGTAAAGATGTCCTGGCGCGCGCCAAAAATGGCACGGGAAAGACAGGTGCCTACTCCATCCCAGTTTTGGAGCAGGTGGATCCTAAGAAAGACTGTATTCAAGGTGGGTGGAATTTATTCGCTCCTTCATTTACTACTGAGCACACCGAGGGACTGTAGGGGCGTGTCAATAGTTGCACTAGAATCTGTCATGTGTATTGGTTTTTTTTATCCTTCATCCACACAAATATAGGTAAACTTCTTAATACAACCTTCCTCATCTGTAACTCATTAGCATAGTTAGTAGAAAACAGCGTAAAACTTGACACTAAGTAGAAAATGTCCTCGTCTATCTGAATGAAAGTGTACTTGTCTGGTGATTCCAGCCCTCGTGATTGTACCAACCCGAGAGTTGGCCCTACAAACTAGTCAGATCTGTATCGAACTCGCAAAGCACATGGAGGTGAAGGTGATGGTGACGACGGGGGGCACCAATCTCAGAGACGACATAATGAGGATCTATCAGAAGGTCCAGGTGATAATTGCCACGCCCGGACGTATTCTCGACCTGATGGACAAGAACGTGGCCAACATGGAGCACTGCAAGATCCTGGTTCTGGACGAGGCGGACAAACTCCTGTCGCAGGACTTCAAGGGCATGTTGGACCACGTCATCTCGCGCCTCCCCAAGGAGAGGCAGATCCTGCTCTTCTCGGCCACATTCCCCCTGACGGTGAAACAATTCATGGTGAGTTGAACATGTGGGGAAGAGGGACAGCATCTTCCTGAAGGAATCAAGAGGGAAATTGATACACAATACACTTGTTGGCTTGTGGTGTTTTCAGGACAAGCACTTACGGGATCCTTACGAGATCAACTTGATGGAGGAGTTGACGCTCAAGGGTGTTACTCAGTACTACGCGTTTGTGCAAGAGAGACAGAAAGTGCACTGCCTCAACACACTATTTTCTAAGGTAATACACTCAAAACCACCTGTAGGCAATCGACTCCACTTCCTCACTGCTATTTTCACATGGTTTTAAATTTTCTGAAATGTTCTCTTTTTATATTAAGTCACATTTAAAAAACGTGAAGAAAGGAATGTAAATGTTTAGTTGAGTACAGAGCCAAAAGATAGGGCAGATTTTATCTCCAGTGCATTCTAGTTTGTTCGATTCCAATCGGGATCAAGTCAATCTTGAAGGTGAGGATACTCACCACAACCTCAACAGAAGTACCCGGTTTGAACATGACAACTCCCCCCCCCCTCCAACCCCCATTTGTGAGCCAATTTTAGCATCAAATATAAAGGTACAGTGAATTTACCTGATGGCTATCAGTAATGCCAACAAGGTCGCCTGCGTCATAAACCATCAGTATCATTTTGTTTCAGTGCGCC
>CABEEJ010004130.1:57456-69545 GCA_901482245.1 Timema douglasi
AAGTTGTGAAACATTGCACTATATTCTGGCCAGTAAGTTGTGAAACATTGCACTATATTCTGGCCGGTAAGTTGTGAAACATTGCACTATATTCTGGCCAGTAAGTTGTGAAACATGGCACTATATTCTGGCCGGTAAGTTGTGAAACATTGCACTATATTCTGGCCGGTAAGTTGTGAAACATGGCACTATATTCTGGCCGGTAAGTTGTGAAACATTGCACTATATTCTGGCCAGCCTTGTTTGAGAAATGTTTTGTTTTCGACTGCAGCCCATGATTACCACTTGTTTCCCTGAACTAGCCTTGTTTGAGAAATGTTTTGTTTTCGACTGCAGCCCATGTTTACCACTTGTTTCAGGTGATTGACCCGTCTCTCTATGTTCCCAAGACACTCGATGACTCTCATGCGATCGAGGAAGGGAACGTCAGCAAGTAAACTCGAGTGTTCCAGAAAGAGCCCTGAATCGAAGGGAACTCATTCAAATCATTATTTATGCAATATCCAGTGACAATTTTCTTTATCATGTGTACTTTTACTTTTTCATCGTTGAAAATAAGTCGTCGGTTCATTTCTCATACGTTGTAAATAATTTCAAGCATCATTTCATTACAGTTCGGTTAGCAACAAAAAAAAAGTGGCAGAACTTTTAAACCAATCAACAGTTGGTAAACATTGTAAGACGTCTGTGGCCACCGTTTATTGGATATTTACACTTCCTTTTAGGATTCCTCATGGGATGATGGAATATACGTCATGACGGGTTCTTAAAGGATCAGTAAATATCAAAAACTAACAGTTTTGTTAAAAGAAGAAAAAGTTTTCATTTCATGTTTCGAAAGTTCTTTTTGTAAGAGCGATCATTGATGCGAAGAAGAAAAAAAAGACTTCTATTTAGATTTTTATACTATTTATAGAGATGCCAGAATAGCGCAGAACTGATTTGGCCCATATTTTCTAGACTGAGATACACAACTCCATTGATAGAGTATCAAAACTATTTAAAATGTCCGCCTAGTTGAGAAGAGGATAACAAAAGTTTTCATCAGAGAATGTGCGACTATTCTCTCAATGGAGTTGTGTGGGAGGGACTAGTTTTATAAATTTATTTTTGTATGAGATTGCACTGAAATTTGGAAGTAGTCTTAGTGACAAAATTAACACCATAAAACTATTAATTTATTTAACTTCCCAGGAACGCGAGGTTCGGGATAATGTTTTGTAATTATTTTGCGCAACAACTTTGGATCTCCCAAAACATTATTCCTTCCTTGCTTCGGGGTCAAACAATTTAATTTGTCTTTTTTTGAATAGTTGTTAGCATGTGGGAAATCCACTTTCTCAAAAGTAATTTTTGTTTTAATTACTAAACTGAACAAACTGTTTTATTTGTCACTACATTCTGCTTCCATTATTACACTTGAACATATTTCCATATGTCTCGAGGATTCTAAAGACTCTGTCCACACATGTACAAATAAATATTAAGGTGTTATCTTGTCTAGCAATACCACGTATTAACGCAGCTCTGGAGTGAATAGGAAACTGGGTGTTTGGACACTCGAAGATCACTCTCTGCTAGGCCATGTGTCTTCATTTGTGAAATATACACGGTAGATTCGTTAACATGAAGTCCGAAACAAAATTGGATATAAGCTTTATTTGATTATGAGAATGCGCAATTTTTCCAAGTTTATTTTAATCTTGTTTTTGTTCTTATTCAAAGTTTTCAAGATCAACGATCTTAATATTGGTTTTTTGAGTGACATTCGACCCTGTTTGCTATTCACGTAGTGAACAATGAACTTTAAATTCGGCAAATCGTCTCTTGAGAACCTGGAACTTTTTTTTATTCGGTGTATATAGTTTGTAAGGATGGTGTTGCGCACCTCTTACCGTTTAACGAAGACTTGTACATAATTAAAGTGAACATCGTAAATATTTTTTTTTTATATATATAAATGTTTAAAGAAGACTTGCGTATCCTGGACTAAGCTAACAAGATGGTGAGAAATGTTGATGAAATGTGTAGTTTCGTTTGACTGAAATGTGCAAGAAGGATACTCTAGAGAAGTTTTGTGACATGCGATTGAAGTATGTGGATCAATATTATCGAAGAAGGTAATACTTGAAGACTGGTGCTTGTCGAAGTGGTAAGACTGCTTGATGATGTTGAACATGGGTTGGTACATACATGTTCAGAGGTGCAACTAGTACCTATGTATAGATATATATTTTACGGAGATCCAAATGCGCTGGAGGTGGTGAACTAGCAGCGACTACTAACGACCAGTAGTCTACCTCCAGCGTCGAGTCGCCAACATCCGAAACTCGAACAGCTGCACAACTGGCAAGTGCAAGCCATTCATTAATAATTGTAATAGGTTTATTTTTAAAACTCTCAATATCCAACAGCACTTGCCATGAAAGGTTCTTTGTGACCTTTATAAAAAAGAATATTAAAATTCTGCACCTGAAAGATGAAGAAATGTGTTTTGATCCAAGCAAACTATTCAGCTTCTGTCTGTTCTAATAATATAATTTGTTGAACATGTTCACCATGTTATGTTGAAATGTTGCTGGTTGTATCTTTTCTCAAAAGAGTCGGTGGTGAACTTGCCGACAATGTTTTGAAATCTTTTTGGTGCAGAATGGAGCCAGTTAGGAATGGACGCCACTTTTAAACTGTAATCAGTAATTATGTCAAGTTTGGTTCTCGTAGAAATACCCGGGACAAGTTTTTAAACAGTTTTGGTGATCTCATTCCAGCTGGCTTCTATGTTTGAAGTTGAATTTGGGTGTGGCCCTCCAAACTCAATTTGTAAGTATTTGGTGGTTTTTTTGGAATTCTTAATTTATAATTACTTTTTTTTTAACTTTGACCAAATTAGGGCCACATAGTTTGTGTGTGTGTGTTGAAAGTAAAATTGATTTTTGAGGTATTTACGTTTACATTTACATAATTATCCTTCTTAGTCTTAAATTACAACATTTTGGTGTCCTTTTTGATTTATTTGAAGTATCACGGAAATAGTTCTTGCCTCAAGAATTTCACGTCAGAGATAGTTTGATTAATTATTCATCCTTTATCTAAACATTGTGAACTTTGACCTCGATAAATGTCCATATTTATGTTGTCTTGGTATATCGAGACTGAATACAATTACATCATCCTTTGGTTGTTTCTTTAAATCTCATAATATTTTACATGTAAGGTCTATAACATAATGACTTCCATTGTGACGGTTTTAGCGGTCTCTTTGGACGACCTTGAAATAGGGGAGGTTTGTGTTTCAATTAGCATTTAGCCGTACCGACAGCTGACTAAGATTATTTGGGCACCTATTCCACAAAGAATGGTATTAAAATTCCAAATAAAGTAATAATTTAATTGCAATGAATAATTTTATAATTTTTGGGGTTTTAAATGACTAGGCTACAGTTTTTTAGTTTCAACTACAATTTTTACTTTGTGTAGTTGAGATCTTAGAAAAAAAAAAGATAATTGCTTTATCTTTGTGACAAAATAAAAACCATTAAAGGCCCAAAAACTAACATAAGTTGGTAGGTCGTGAATAATTATCATCTGCAGCTCGGATATGTAAAAGAAAACCCCACCAAGCTGTGTTGTAATTTTACTAAGGAAGTTCTCTTAAGAATGTTGATAATTACCTAAAATTGATACTTGAAAGGTAGGTCCCAACATTATTTCCAAATGAAACATTTAAATCATAAAGCACACCTAATAGAAACTTCAGAAAGGGGTGTGTGTATTTTTGTGGTAAAATAGGTTTTAATCTACCATCATTACGCAAACAGGTCTATTGGTCTTAGGTCTTGTCATTTGTTTTCATAGCTCTCTGAGAATCTCTGTCACGTCGACATTGAACCAGTCTCGTAATGTCTGGTTGTAATTAGGGAGAATAACCCGGCATCGCTCAGCTAATCACTTATTATCTAGCTCTCGGTAACATCTGACAATTTGTTTTGGTACCAACTATTACTACCTGGTTCACTTCAGAAACTGATCAACAAAATTAATGTCAACGTTTCATTATTTTGTCGAGACAAGACAACATGCTCTGGTAGTGTAGAATATTTGGCACACCTTGACTGATAAATCCCCGTCTGCAGACTCCATAAGGCTGTGGTCTGTAAGAATCGTCTAGTCCTGAATCAACGACGTTCTAAAGACCAACAATCACAATTATTAAACATTTGCGCACATGTTAACCACTGGGAGTGAAAGGATCTGTTGCCAATTTCAAGTTTGATAGTTCAAATCCTCTTATAAATATATTTATTGTGATTATACTTAACCTACGTTTCAAGTAGATCCTGGACATTTTCTTGAATAGTTGTGTTAAATTATCTGACCTGTTGGTGCTTGCTGTAGAGTTTTACCGAAAGAAATATCTGACATGGCCGATGTAGATTACAGACCTACTGACCTAAAAGTCTGTAGAAGGGGTTTATAAGCTACACCAGTGTAACCAAGCAAGGTAAACCAAATATTACCAAGTCATTCATGCTATAAATTACAGCCAGAGTTGGCTCTGGACTGATAATATTATTATTATTTATAAAACTAGACTATTTCTAGTATTAAGTCTAAGAAAATCACACGTTTCTTTGTCATTATGTATTGTTAGAGATCTCAGATCAGTATTAGATTGTCTAGCAACATGTTCACTTTGGTTGCATTTCGACTGATTACTATAAAATAATTATTTCCTACTTTACTATCTACTGTACGCCCTTTTCAATTTGATTTATGAATAATGTTCTTTTATTATTATTTGTAAATGATGGACTCGAAGGCTCCGCCTACTTGAACTAGTATTTATTATGTTGATAGTTAAAAAGTATCGAAACCACTAACTAAAATAATCCTCTGGTTTTTGTTTTGTTAATACTTTGTTAAACATTGACTTGGTCGAGGATGACAAACCTCTTCTTTGATCTTAGAACCGAGACATTTTTGGTGAATCATTAAATTTATAGTTTCACTTTTTCAAAACTTAAAATGTAAGGTTTTTAATCCTAAAACAGTAGATACCTTTTTGGTCCGTCACCAGGAATATTTGGGCACCCGCAGGGGTCTGGTCCGATATTACCTTTAAATGAGAATGTAATGTTTAAAGTTTGTCACACTGCAGATTTACCCAACATTGTTCATGTTTCTTTTCAAAGCTAAACACACCAAATTGGAAGATATTAAATAACTATACGTTCTATTTGAAATGCAACTTATTTCTCATTTTGACAGTTTTCAATAAAAATACTAAGCATGTGATTTTTGTCAGAACAATATTATTTTTACAAGTCTTAGTTGCAAACTCTGTTAACCATGCTCCATTTTATTGATTGTATTTTCACACGAATGTCGATTGAGATGTTGAATCTTATATGTTTTTATAATGATACGACTGATATAACAGACCTAACGTAAGACATTGCTATACAAAGCTATTTGGTTTCTGATGTGTTTGGAGCCAAATCTGTTTTTAAATTAAGCTCCGAATTTAAATATATTGTGTTTGGGTATCCATCTTACCATAATTGCTATTTTTAATTTTTGTTAATGACCATAGCTACGATTATTTGTCAGTCGAAAAAGTTCATTGAATGGAAAAACATTTTTTATTTTAGATAATTATAATTTCTTTTTATAAAGAAAATTTGAACTCTTAGTTTTCTATAAATGAATGTCTTGTTTGATTATCAGTGTTCGGATATAGTTTAATATTTCATGTTCAATAAATATAAACTCTTTATTTAAACCTGCTTTTGAGGAAGGACTTTATATGAAAACATATTCCCAAATTTGGGATGTCAATAAATCAAAATGGTTGTAATCTCTAAGTGGAGAATGTCGAAAAAAGTAATTTAAGAAAATGTATTAAAACCTTGTGTTGTGATTTTGATCGACATCCATACCTTAGTTCACGAGTAGACAATCCTCCGGCAGATAAACTACATATGCACTAGAGGAACTCATTTGCTCTTTGTTTTATATTTGACACATTAAATTAACTACACATCTGAAATTATATATTTTTTTTCTGTATTAATGCTTATATTTTTTTTAGTTTATTAGAAACTACAGAAACCTTAAAACAAGGAAATAACTTAAAATGCAAAAATTAGTAAATCCAATTAAAAGGCAAAATTTCTAGAATTCTTAAAATTAGTTTAATCTCCCTTTGAATCAAACGAATGTGTGGCTAAGAAATTCCTAATTATGTAAGGTGTAAACAAAGTTTGATCACGGAGAGTGTTCATTGGGCGCATTGACCTTGTGGGGCGTATCACTCGACATTATATATATCAACTGTTTCCAGGCTGCGGCTTACGATGGCTCTTATCCTCAACTCTTGCTATTGTTTCTTCTGGGGGGTGATAGCAATATTATTATTTCAGTTTATTTAAAGATTATTCCACTAAATTATCTGTTCATCCAGTTAATATTTTTGTGATGGATTCTTGAAAACTCCCAGGATTGAGTGATATGACTCCATTTGTCAACATGTATTTGCTAGGGGTGTGAAATTCATTGTGAAAGAAAATGTAAACAATTTTGGAACTGATTGGCAGAGATAATTGGGATGAATAAAACAAAAATTGTTAAAACCTGTGTTTCATTTCCCCTTTTCTCTAATCTAAGGCCGACTTTACAAAAGGACAGTATTACATTCTGGTCCCTTCATACAAATGTGGTTACACTTCCTCTAAACCAAACCTTCAGACACTTTACATTCGGGTTTGTTAATGGTTATTTGTACTAAAAAGTGGAGTGATTTATTTTAAGATAATGCCAGGCCTCCACCGTGGTTCGGATTCCACGTTAAACATTACACATTAGCGTAAGTGCGTATAACCCGAACGGGTAGTAAGACGCGGTGCTGAAATTATTTTAAAATCTACAGTTTAGGAAGTTGTCACCCAACTGAATTATGAAAATATTGACATTTATCTTTGGCAACTGTCACAATCATCTTTATTGACCCCTTTCTGAGGAGATTGACTTGCTCAATTATTTAGTCAATGCCAAAGTAAAACTAGGAAATAGGTTAATTAAAACTCGAATCTGAAGAAAAATTAAACTGATTGTTTGGAACTTTGACTAGTACTTTAGGAGTAAATACCTCAACTTGAATAGTTTTAAAAGAGGTTAAGAAATATATTTTGGAAAAAATAGACAATCTTACAAAGGGGAATAAACTTTAATACGAGCCATAGGGCTCTTTTCCTTGTGTAAATTTGAACTATTTTTGCTGATCAGTTTCCCTAATTAGGATGTGTGTGCACACATGTCGTCAGTCTTTCTAATGTATCATTACTTTCTATCTTACAGGTAGAGAAAGCATGGTGATCGTCAAAAAAAATCTAACTCTAGATTTTGATGTATCTTAACGTTTCATGACTCCCTGAATCCGAAAAAGTGATTTTTGAATTTCCGTCTGTCTGTACCTCCAACTAGAGACTAAACTATTTTACCGATTGAGCTAAAATCTAGGGTTTTCATAGGGTTGCCCCGAAGGGTTTTTGGAATTTGATATCTACCCCTAAAATTAAGGGTAGTTTACTGAAGGGCAAAAAGAGAAAAAGTCGAGTTTCTGAAAATAGGCTATAACGATTTTGATTAAATTTCATTTATAAACATTAATAAATATTCCAAACAAAATGGCTACTCTCAATATTTCGGCAAAATGGCTTCAAGGGCTCCGGTCTGATGTGTAAATTAACATTTTTTATAATATCTCCGAAACTATTTGAGATATGAAAATACTTAGCATTACAAATATGTATATATATTTATGATACAAATATTTTATTCGAAACATATTTTTATAAAATCAATAACTTTCAATATATACGCAATTATATATATATTTTTTAACTTTTTGGACATTAAAGTATTACGACCGTAAAAAAAAATCTAACCTGAAATGTTGATGGATATCGACGTCTCATGATCCCCCCCGAACCCTAAAAAATAGTCTTTGCAATGCCGTCTGTCTGTGTGTCTATTAACACTTAAAATTAAGAGTAGTTTTATAAGGGGCGAAAAGAGAAAAAATAGGTTTTCTCAAAATCTGCTTCAATGATTTTGATTAAAATTCTAAATAAACTGGTTATTTTCATTTTCCCATGAAAATAATTTTTAGGGTACTTTACAGAGAGAGAAAGTCTGTGCGGTGCGCCGTACCATTTAGTTTTTTAATATAATAAATTATTGCTATCATGATAGGTAGTAAAACCTGTTTAAAATTTTTAAAGCTATAACCAGATGAAGACATCTAATACATTTCTGTACACTTTTTTCACTACCCTAAATGTTTAAAACTAATATTGGTTTCGATCCACACCGATAATAGTATGTTTATACTATGTACGAGTCACTTGGCTCTTTTTATAAACCAAATAGAGAATCAATACTTTTGACTTATTAGTTATTACGCTATTATATATAGTATGGTTTGTTTTATTGTTGTACGCTACACCATAGTGGAAACTTGTTAGGTAAGCACATAGATTTTCCAGGTAAAGCTAGTTTAGGTGTCACATACCGGAAAAAAAATATTTGTCTTTAAAACCCAAAGTTATTAGAACTGAACTCAATTGAAACATATTTTGCATAAGGATATAACCAAACACATTTAATTGTTTGGATTAAACATAGCTTTATTTGCATTATAAAAATAAATGAAGACTATTAAGGAACACTATATATTCGGTTTAACTCTGAAGGTATTTAACTTACTATGCTTAGCTTCTGTATGATGGAGCTTATTAGAAAGTCCCACGGTAGGATGAGTCAAGATAGACAATGCATCGTACGATCTACCTCTCCAATACTACAGAGACATGCAGCGGCGAAAGTTGAACTAAGCTATCGAAATACTATTCACTGCCTTTATTTATCACCTAGTATTTTGTAGGCTATAATTTCCCTATAAGGAGTATATCCTCCAATTAAATTCCCCTTCAAGTTTCAAGGTCGCACTGATTCAAAAAAATATTTTTTTCTGTATATCAAATGTTCAGCTTTCACAAACTTTCTGTTAGCGTCACTTACCCGACTTCTCTAAAACTTCTTAGCCGTACATTTATCTCGAGCTCTTCAAGAATGGTTAAGGTTAGTTGACATGGCTACAAATTGCCGGATTTTCTTATTAGTTTAAGGTTTCTTTAAGGCTATGAAGGTCTACTCTTTGCATTAGCAAACCTAATTTGAGCAACATCATTAAGTGTAATTGACCGATTGCTAATCTTGTTGTAAATTAAAATAATATATGAAGAATATTACACTCATGTACATTCACTTTTATTTGTTGAGAGGCATTTTATTTTAATTGTCGTCCCTTTATAAAAATTGTTTTAAAATCATTGTAAAGCTCCATAACTTAAAACCTAAAGGTATTTTAAAGTGGGCCTACTAGCGAATGAATACTGTGCCAACACTCGCAGCTTCGGACTCCGTAGTCCGTGGTCTGTAAGAAATTGACACCACGATATCAGATTGCTCTGTCTACAAAGGTTTTATTCTTAAGTTATTACTTTGTACAAGTTGGTTAACTTTAACTTTCTAAGAATTGCTGGTTTTAAATGGATTACCAATCACAGTTAAGCAAAAATGTGCGTGAGCATTGCGATAAAAGCACCAATGGTTGTGAAAGTGTGTGTTTTAAATATAAATATATTGCGATTGTACATAACCTACTTTTCAAGTACACCCGGGACGTTTTCTCAAATAGCTATTTTAAATTGTTTAATTGATCATCTGACTGCTTGATGCTTGCTGTAGACTATCTTACTGGACAAAGTCTCTGGCTATTTCATTGGTTGACACGGTCACATGGTGCAAGCTCTGCCATACTTAAGGGCGTAACTCCAATTTCTTGATTTTTCAAGAGAGGCATTTTTGATTTTTGTCATTCAAGTCTTTGTTTGTTGTTACCTTAGTGTTTTGTTTTCCGACGAACTCTGGCTCTAAGATTACTCAGGGCTTGCAGATTTTGATACGGTGGTCATAATTCCAAACAGCAAATTTTGGAGTTACGCCCTTGTCTGCTAAGCGATGAATTCCCTGTAAGGGGCTGGCGCAATATTATTATTACCTTACTATTACTTACCCTCAAAGTACGGATACTCTTTGGTCAAATTACAGTTTATTTAACCTTTGTTTTGTTGTGTGACCTGATAATCTGCTCGCAGGCCGGTGATAGAGTTCCCAGCGTGGACCTGTACGAGGACAACCCAACCAACAAAGTGAACGTAGCAGATCTGTTTAAAGGGAAGAAGGGGATTCTGTTTGCAGTCCCTGGAGCCTTCACCCCAGGGTGCTCCAAGGTGCTACTACTACTACTACTAAACACTAAACATTTACAAAGATTAACACATTGGCCAATCGTGAAACAGTTATTTTCTTGACCGTCCACAAGTCCTAAAACTGTTTAAAGACCGTCATCCGCCAGAGTAAGACTGAAATAACAAAGCATCAATTAAAAACGCTCATAATAATTTGCTTAAACTCTCAAAACTAATTCCATTGTTACACACACATTAATTGTAAATCTTGACAGCAATAAACACTCATTTCTAGGGACATGTGAAACTCACATTTACAATAACACACATTTTTACGTGAATTATAATGTTTTGAACCATTAAAACAAATTAAAGGTTTTTTAAAATACAATTTGTTTGCAATTTGGCAAATACCACGTTATGCGATATTATTGTCAAGGTGGTAACACTGGTGACAGCGCCAAGCCAGAGCTGCTGTTTATACAGATAGTATCCGTTTTGCTTACTTTAACATATAAAACCGATCACAGGATATATAAGTATTTTAATGGATATTTAGGTTCATTTGTTTTCTCGGTTAACATTAAAAATCACGATTTCTACTTTTACACATTACAATACCTAAATTTCAACAGATCTATTCTTTGTTAACAGCCTTTAGAGGAGTTCACGCGAGGACATTAGTAAATATGGACCTTGCTACCGTTGTATTGTCTTCTTGTTTGATAGTGGCTTAGTCTTCTATGGCGACAGGCTTCGGTGTTGTTGTTTGGTCCAAACATAAATTGACAATCATTTCGTTATTGCTATTTGTAAAACTTGAGTCTTACATTGCTAAGCAAGGAAAGTTTTGTACGTATATTTGATTTTTCTCCGAGTATGCTAATAAATATTTAAATACACAATATGAACAAAAAATGTAGATAGTTCTATCCCAGTATTTTTTAATGAGTACTAATTCTACTCATATTTATGTAAATAATAAAATCGCTTTCAGAATATAATACCGTATCATCTCTTTTTGAGAAAAATAACACCCCTTTCCCCCTAAAAATAACCTCACCTTCTGCATGTCTCCCATTTCTAATTGGTTGAGTGAATGGATAAATTTAGTTTTCACCTTTTTACAACTCAAATAAATCAAAAGTTTCTCTCTTTCTCTCTCTCTCTCTCTCTCT
Organism: Timema douglasi; assembly: GCA_901482245.1. Taxonomy (NCBI): domain Eukaryota; kingdom Metazoa; phylum Arthropoda; class Insecta; order Phasmatodea; family Timematidae; genus Timema; species Timema douglasi. The sequence goes on from CABEEJ010004130.1 coordinate 68,948, forward strand.
CTCTCTCTCTTTAGGTAAGTACAAACCATTTCAATAAACGAGGGAAATCTTGTTTTAAATTAAAAACAGGTAAAAACACACATTGTTAGGGAAGTCGAGTCTTTAGGGTTGAAGATATTAACTGATCTATGAACTAGTTGAAGGATCTGGTCTAATCTGAATAACTGTCCTGTAATTGTTATATCATCAATTAAGTCATAATATTTACAACTCTGTGTGAAGAAACAGCGACAACTGCTGGATATATTCGTTGATCACCTGATCACTGTCGTTGTTCACGGACGACTGCTCCAAGGTCTGTGGTTTTCACTCTCGTCATGACGCAACAGGCTCTGACTCATTCTCTGGCTGTTGAGCTCTTTTTGTCAACGTTATTCTGCGTTGGTTGTTGAGCTCTTTTTGTCAACATTAGTCTGCGACGTCCACAGCGTTGGCATGTCTGACCTCCTTATAACCAACAATCATCCAAGTTTATATAATTATTTTATATCAACTGTCAAAACTGACACAATCAGACTCAAAACACATGTCTTGGCTGAGGAATACATGAACAAATTGAACTATTTCAGAAAGGTTTTTTTCTGAAATTTTAAAACCC
>CABEEJ010004131.1:0-20656 GCA_901482245.1 Timema douglasi
TAGTTAATAAACCCTGACGCTAGATAGAGGTGTGTATCGTGGAAGCTTTCTAACATGGCCGTTGGCGATCTCTACTTATCTCGGGCAATGACAGAGATGTAGAATCATATCTTGCAGTGTATATTTAGTTGTGTGTTTTAATTTAAGTAGACTCTAGCTCTCTGATAATCCTTTCGGATGGTTGTCTAAAACTAAACATTACAGTAATTATTAATTTTATTTGATTATGTTGCAAGATAATGTGATATAAACATCAATAATACCAAGGTTTTATCGACTTTTTGGTATGTAATATTTGTTATGATAAGTATTTATTTCACTAAATGATTTATTTTGAATATTTTTGATAACTAATTGCTTACAAGAAGTATCGAGAATATTGTGAGCTGTAGACGTTGGGTGCATTTTACAAACACGTCCTCAAAAACTGTTGCCAGAAGGCACTTGTAAACATAACCTTTTATTATATTTTTATTATTGTTAATAGCTTAAGTTCCAAAATGTTTTCGTAACCACACACAACTATAGCAAAGACAGAAATCAACTAAATATATCACTTTTATCATCATTACTGTATATTATTTCAATTTATCTAAAAATATCTTTGGCATTCAAGAAAAGGCATGAGTCTAATAAAAGTTTTTTTTAGGGGACTGAACCCAAACTGATATAAAAAATCGTACACTTGAAAATAATACTAGACTATCAAATAGCTTATTGAAAAGAGTTAAACATAAATCAGCAACTATGAGTCATGGAGTCAGAGTTATAAGCAATTTTGGATGGAGTCTGATTTGGTACCTACGGACTTTGACTACATCATTAAAAAAATTATAATATTCTAACAATATATGGTGACAAGCTTAGGTCTAGATATTTTAATATTGTTTAGGATCATTTTTAGTAATTTTTTTTTTGACAAATTTATTCAAATATAAATTCACAACACCAAATAATCTTCCCAATAAGTCATCTCTATTGGAGCATTTTACTCCAGTAAATTTGTTATTACTATTTAGTGTATACTTAAGCTATTTATCAAGGAGTTAATCTGACGTTAGAAAAATAGGAGTCGAAATCTTGGCGTACTGACTCACAGCCCTACTTACTACCTTAAAAAAGTCTATTTAGTAATTGCACGGAGTCTAATATTCAGTGTGATACAATCTAATAGCATATAATGACAATATTTCAATGTATAGCGTGATTTAATTACAAATGTATGTAGGCTACAAATAAAAAATAGAAATCCAAATATAATTTAGTTGTCACTACCCTACATACTACATAATATTACTTCAACTGCCGTAGCTTACTTGACCTGATTTTACTTAACATCCATTACTATTTCCAGACTGTGGCCTGGGTCAGCTTTTTATTCAAGTCATATTTTAAACTACCGGCTTGCTAGGCCTATCGTAGCTTATACTTTAACTCAAGACTAGGACAAGCACAACATCCAGTCCCTGGCTGTTAATTCATCACTGTGAAAGGGTAGAACCACATTTCATCAATGATAAAATTTTAGAAATGCCAGGAATTGAACCCGGGACCCTTAGCTTGGTAGACAGGCACACTACCGACTTAGCTAGGGTGTCGGATGTCTTGACCTTACACTCTTATATTTTTAAGAAGTACCTAGGTAGCTATTAAGTAGGCTTCTTTTAAAAACATCTTTAAAAATAAAATAAACTAGCATTTCAGTATAATTTAAGAACCAATATGGTGTCCAGGTAAAAATATTCTTCATTAAACTTGATGCATAAAACCCATTTTTAGCTACGTCATGGATTGTGATGGAATCTAGTTTTAATTTAAGCAGCCCATTATCTTAAATGTTCAGCCAAAAGGCTGCTCTTATTTTCAGTCTTGAATTGGTTAAAAGTCAGCCAAACCAGGTATAGTTTTTTTTTTCTTCCAAAAATACTTAATTTACCTTAGATGGAATAGGGTTGATGGCTTTATCAAGCATCATTATCTAAGTTGTTTGAGATGTTTAATTTACTTTGTCATCTTCAACAATACACATCATCCTCTTCAGTGGCCGAATGGTCTAAAGAGTCACTGTCGCGTTAGATTGGCCTGTTGAAGACTGGGAGATCAGGGTTCATATCTGGGTCTGATCTACTGAGATTGATTTTTCATACTCTCCTTCCACACAAATGCGGGTAGATAATCTCTAAACTGATTCCTTCCTCATCCATGCAGAAAGTAAAACTTAAAAGACACTGGGAAAAAATAGTAAATAACCACACAATTATTAGTATCTTAAACTAAAAGATAGCAATACATTCTGGGCTTGGGACTATAAGATTTTTCTCTCCTATACAACCTGATCAAAAAACAAGTATAAATCGTTGAGGTTAAAACATATTTTTTGTAAGCTATCATACAAATAATTTTTGAAAAACAAGATAAACAAGATTTCATATATAAAGTGATGAATTTTAAATGTGAGCTTATTTGATATTACCATAACCTTCAAAATTATTAATATCTAGCCTTAGAAAATCATGAAGATTCAGAAAACTCGCTTTGGCGACCCTATGGTGTAAGTCTTCACTCTCTCAGTAGACTAATTTGCCAATGACGAGAAGATCGAGGTTCTAATCTTGGTCGGGTGTACTGAGGATGGTTTTTCCAAAGTGGTTTTACACCTTCCCTCCACACACATGTGGGTAGACCTGAAACACTCTATGCTCAACTTTCCTCATCCCTAAAACCATGAGTGTAATTAGTACACATGTGTATAACCTGAACGGGTAGAAAGATGCAGTGCCAAAAAAAATATTAATAAAGTTTTTAATTTTTCTATTTTATTTAACACCGCCTCTCACTACCAGTTTGGGTTACACACTTAATTTAATTTTAATTGAATAACATGAAATACTCCAAAGTAAATGATTTTCACCTTTAGATGAAGCGCCACTGAGACACTCGGTGGGAAGCTACTATGGATGAACGCCGCGTAGCCGACTACTTTGTAGTGGCGGGCCTGCCCGATCAGCCTGAACTTCAAGAAGACTTCTCTTGCGATGGAGTGCACCTCAAGCCCACGCACAATCAAGCGCCAATTACTGATGTCACTGTTGTGTTCCCGGGGCTAGGGGAGGAGCCACCCCCAGAGTTCACGATTATAGAATCCACACCCACAGGTGTGAGACAATTAAAACAAAACCTGAAAGTTATTTGGTGAAGATATTTATAAAAATCAACCACCGTTCATAACATGTATAGTATTTGGGGGGAAAAAAAATCTCCAAGATATTTTTCTACTAAAATTGACCCCTTGACAAAATTGTCGTGAATAAAAGACGTGAAAAAATATTTTTATCTTTATGCATATGTATAGAAGTCCTCTATTTCCCATAAAAGGGATATAAATTAAACTCCATTAGGTAGTCTGTTAAAACTAAACAATCCAAACAATATAATTACTGTGTTTTACAACAACAAAAATGTATGAAAGTTTAATTTTTTCGCTTTTACCCTACATTTTCACTTGAACTATAACATTTCTCTCAACATAATTTAATATTTTTTGTATAATAATTATATGATGGGTTTTTACACAATTATCTTCACTTTTTATTATCTTTTTTTCAAATTCTGCCTTAATCTACCCAAATTTAGACAACTTGGGTATTTTATCCAACCACTAATATGGTCATCAACCCATTGAGTACTAAATAAACTTAGAGGGCTGCACCGTACATTTATTGACATGTATTTAAGACACAAGTCTCTTTTTATCACCCAATCGAGGAAATGTATAGCTTGCTTGAAAATGGTGGAAAGTTCAAACACATCTTACAATAATATTTCTTGATAAGAAATAACGGTTTGAAATAAATTTATTTGCAACCAAACTACACAAACATAACAATTAGGTACCATACTATTTTCAAACTTTGTTGAAACTAGGTTTCAATTGCAACCGCAGACACATGGTACATTATTAGAAGCATATATTTATTTATTTACTCTACCAGGCTGTTTTAATATATCAAATAGAAAGGGAAATAGATAAATATATTTTTTATTGATAATATTTAGTTTATAAAATCAGTTTGACTTAAAAACATATTTGATAAACACCTTTTAGTCAGAAGTTACCCACAGATTTATTTGACTAATTTTTATCTGGGGCCACCGATAGATAATAAAAGTGATTAACAAATATTTATTTCAGGTTATTGTGCAGACTTGAATCATGGTAGTTTGCGTAGTCCTGATATCTACTTATGCTACAGACGAGGAAGAGACAAGCCTCCTCTCGTCGATATTGGGTTTGTTATTACTTTTATATATTATTAATTATGCTGGCGTTTATAATATTTTTTACGCTCTGCCTATTTAGGATATCCTGCGTTATTTTGCTTAAATATTTTTTTTTTTTAAATATTGACTGTTCTAAGTACAAATAATCTGGATTATCTGAAAAAAGATGAGGTGATTTATTATTAAATATAGTGTCACAACCTACCTTTCGTGAGTTTGAGTTGTCAGGATAGCTTGCGGGAGAAACTAGGTTGCAGGCGAGCTAACTCATGTAGGTTACAAATTTTGGTTTAATAGAAGTTACTAAAAGATAATAAAAATGTGATGTTAAATGAAAAATAAAGAAATATAGAGACTGGATGTTCATGTCTGTGGAAGAATTGGCTTAACTCGTGGAAACTTAGTCTTATGGAATTGACTGACACTGTGTTTGACCCACACAGAACTTGATCTCGAGACACTGAGCTTAACGGATGCCCTCTAAGCACAAGTACTACTGATGACCCGAAGATATAATCTGTTATGGTCCGGTGCCGGGCAGCGCAACTGCCTGTGATATTGATAGAATTGTAACAGCCCTGATGTCAAATAATAAAAGGCTTTTATAGCCCTATATGGTCCCTCTCCTGACCAACTAGATCAAATATTGTTATGAATGGTCAGCATTCTCTTTCATTCTCTCTAGTTCATTACGTTATATACGATGAGCCAGAACTTTTTAGCACTTGTGTTCACTCGAGTTATGTATATCAAAACAAACATTGCTCAGTGATTATGACAATAGTGAAATATTGTTGGTAGAGGTGTGCAAAGCCCACTTTTTCAATTCAAAGTGAATTCAAATTAAATATTCTTGAAGCCGAAAAGAAGTTTTGAATATCATTTTAAGAGTTTTATGCTTATAAAATAAAAATTGTGCTTGTTTATATAAATTTATGAACTAAAATAATTTTGATAATATTTTATTACACTTTTTTTTTCTAAGCTGATAAATCAAGTTTTTACAACATTTACATCAGATTTTTCCATAAGAATACAACTTAAGAACTCATAACATGGTAGGCCTAGTTATTGAACATAATTAGAGAACTTTAGAAGTCACTATCTTCATTGATTTTTCATCATCATCATCATCATCATCGTCATCATTACAAAAGCTTTATTAATGTTAAAACAAAATTATTTTTTTTGATCCAAGTAAAACTCTTGAAGCTTTGCACACCTCTAGTTGTTGCTAATGATTTTTCTGTTCATATAGCATCATGTATGAAGGGAAGGAACGCATCATGTCAGATTCTGAAGTGGTTCTGACGACGCCAGGGGGTCGAGTAGCCAACGTCAACAACTCGACCGCCAAGATTTTTGTGACATATCGTCGTGCGAGTCTCAGCATGCCTTGCAACGAATTGGTGGTTACGGATATCTGTGTAATTCTCACAAACAAGGGAGAAACAGCTCCACATGCCTTCTGCATGATAAACAAGAACCTTAATAAAGGCATGGTAAGTACACTCAGCAAAAGTTATTATGAAACCTACCTTTAGTTTAATATGGTATTTGGAATATATATATTTGGTTGTGTAAACATATCAAATGAATAGCTGCCTAATAACTTAGAAATTTATAAAAACATTGTGGCAACACTACAATAATGTAAATGTTAGAGTTAAAGGATAGTTAGCCGAGCCTTTGAGAGAAACAAATTTATCTCTTCATTTCTTCATACTCTACACACTTCCAACTTCATCACTTTGACAGTTAAACTTTATTTTAATTTCTTATAACTACTCCAATTTCATAATATGAAAGACAAATTTTTAATTTTTTTTGCAGCTTTATATTTGAAAAGGTTTAAAAGTAATGAAGTTTCTAATTTTTTTAGCTCTGTGTCTTACTACCTGTTCAGCTTATACACACATATACTAAATTACACTGATGGTTTAGGGATGAGGAAGGTTGTATTTAAAGGAAGGGTACCTGCATTTGCATGGAAAGAGGGAGGGAGAGCAAAAGAGAGAGAGTAAGAGGGGTGAGGGGGAACTATTACTTGCATTGTCACCAAATGACTGGTTGCCATTGATATGACTGAATGAAGGCTTGAATAAATCAATAGCACTATGAAAAACATGCTAAGAAATATGTCTATTATTGTATATATTTCAGGTGGGCTCAGATGTGTTTCTCTGTTACAAGAAGTCGATGAATCGAGCAAATTTGATACCTTACAAACCAGGTATATATACAAAGGAAAAATAAGACAGTCTAATTTTACTCTGGTATTATATTACAACAGTCAAATTCAAGTTCTGGACTTTTCAAGATTACATTTTCTTTTTTCTCTAGGCTACCAAACTAAAACAACCAAACTCAAAATAATATCTTTGGTTATGTTTCCAAATTATTGATAGATGTAAAATAGTGTTTACTACAGTACTTTTTCTACTTTTGAGTAATCATATTTTATTGAATAAATTATTAAATAATTTGAATTAAGTTAAGGTGAAATTTTTTTAAATTGAATTTAAAAAAAGTGGTTTATGGGTTGGTACTGCTTCTATTATGTCATAAATCACAAAGAGGACACTTTCTTTTATTAAATTTCATATGATAATACAATTTTTGTCTTTTAGAGAATTTGTTACTCCCCCAACTAGACAAATCTATAATTTCTATTATCAAATGGTTTAAAATTGTTAAATAAAATCGAGGTCTTCATAATTGTATTAGAGATACTTTTTTAGATGTTCACAAGAGTTGAGACGAATCCATTATTTTCCGAATCTCCAATTTCCCTTCGAATCCGAATTTTTGAAAAAATGAAACATAAGAGAAAATATTTATGCATTAGCATAGTAAAACATACAAACATTAACTAAATGTTAACATTCTTTCTTTTAATTCATTCATTATAACATCCATACATTAAGCTAAGTGTTAAATTACTGGTCTGGGGCATGGTTGTTAAGTTCATTCTATAATCAGTTCTTGACCACCAATAAGTAGGAATGTGCAAGAACAATTTTTTCAATTCGAGACAAGAATTTAAAAGAGTATCAAGACACGAGACGAGAAAACGTCCTTTGAAAGTAAAAAAAAAATGTTTATCAAAGTAAATATATAGTTTATAGAGTTCCTTTTTGACATTTGAGTTGGTGCTTACTTTAGATTGATTGTCTTATATATAGTTTATACAAACACTTGTGATATAACTCATACACATTTTAAATATAATTAATAAAATAGTGATAGGTAGTTACACTGAACACCATTGATTATTTAATTTTGTAGTGTAACAGCTTATATTGTCAGAGTTTGATATTGAAAAACAATATTTATAACCAAAACATTTCTTAATGAAGGCTGTTTTTGAGGGGTGGGCTATTACGGTATTATTGGAAATAATAAATTCCCAGTTTGGTTTTTTAATTTCCTAAGGGTCATTATTTGCTGTTTTTTGTATCTTGACTTTTCAAGATTCATTTTTTAACTTTCGAGATGAGATCGAGATTTTTTTTTCTTGAATTTTCAAGTCTCGCATGTCCCTACCAATAAGCAGTAATTAGAGCTCTAAAACAAATTTCACTTGAATAATTGAATATCTATTTGTTAAGGATATACTTCTTGAATCCAACATTTTCTTGTTTCCTGTGATCTTGAGTATCCTTATGGATTTAAAGGTTTCGAGGGCTCATCCATAATTTTATACAAATCTTTCAAATACCATCAGATTCGAGGGATTTTAATGTCCCATCTCTAATTATATCACAAAAGGTTTTCCTTAAATAAATTTTTGTTTGAATTTTGTCTCACATATTTTATTTTACCTTATTAAATATACATTTGCTTTAAAAGATTTGAGAAACTAAATTTGATATATTTATTTGTTTTAAGGTATTTTGATGCGTTACCCACACTACGACCATGCTAACTTTGCGTTTCCTGCCTCTTTGCCATTGTTCTGTCTCCCCATGGGCGCTACCGTCGAGTGTTGGCCCTCAAGAGCCACCCAACCAAGGCCAGTCTTCTCAACCTTTGTTCTTACTGTATCGGATGCATCGGAAAAGGTAAATATTGAATTGTTCTCCAGTCTAATACATTGGTAATAAAAACATGATGGATAGTTTCAAAACTCTACATATATGTGATACGGCTATATCCGTAATCTAAAGATAACTTTATCTTGTAAGCTTTGCTACTTTTGTACATTTAATTATACAAGCAGACTGGGAGTACTGGGAGATAGAGTTATACAATATATAATATATATTGCTAAATCGGGCAAAAGGAAATATTGAAGGACTCTATTTGCTATGAAATCTTCTTAAGAGTTAAACCAAATGATTAAAATTCGAATTCTCACAATATAATTGAGAATTCCAAGTACTCATACTTTTCGAGTTTTGTGAAAATTGTCATGTTGGAACAACTATTAAAACTTGACTCAAACTCAAATTTTTGAACCCTAGTCCTGGATGAGACTCCCGTTTTCAGTTGTTGTTTTTTAATTCACAAATATATGTGAAACTCAAATTATTTTCATAATATAATTTAAAACATGCTACACATATTTACATATAAAATTAATCATTTCATCTTTGCGAATTCTTTGTATTAAAGTCGAGCTGTATACATTTTCTATCTACTTTTCAAACAAACTTTTTTTTTGTTCATTATGTAGTTGTATGGCTCAGCGGTGACGTTCTATGAGCGAATGTCGACAGATAATCTGACAACCGACCAGTGCAAACAGTTGGAACTCTCACCCAACGATGATGACAATACTGTCAATGTCAACAAATGCATCTGTCTGCTGTCTCACTGGCCATTTTTTGACACCTTTGAAAAGTTCCTCCTGTTCCTATATAATATGTCCTGTACTGGTCCACACACCGTGCCTATTGAGAGGTAATGTATAATATGCTCTAGGTCTAGTGCTAGTTCAAGGTAACAGGATGGTGATGAATGTACCAGCATTCGAAACACTAAAGTGAGATCTGTTTCATTAGTCGCATGGTCACTCTCACAATAGACTAGACTGCTGATGGCTGGAAGATCGGTGTTCACTTCCTATATATTCAATCTGTCTCTAATACACTAGTGTAATTAGTACATATTTGTATAACCTTAACAGGTAAAAAGAATTTAAAAAAAATTGAACAAAAAACCTTAATTGACGCCAGTTAGGATTGAACCCTGGTCAATCACCTGATGACCGTTGGGATCATTCCTTTTAAGTGAAAAATACCCGTGATACAAGCCAGGAATAGAACCTGGGACCCCCAGGCTCATAGCCAAGTGCACTCACCACTACACCACGGAGCCAGTTAGCTCGATATCAAGAAGCTACCGTATATTTTTTTTTAAATACTTGAACTGCTGACAAGCATAGAGATTCTTCATCACTTACTTAGGAAGTAATTTATGTGTATGAATTTAAGTGTGTTAATCAAAATATAACATGTAATTAAATAAAAGGATAGAATTGATTAACATTTAAATACAAATAAAAATAAAAAACACCAACACATATTTACTAACACATGGTCATGAAAGTATCTAAATATTGAGATGCTTGTAACTAGGCTTATGTGTGAGTGACTTTACTTTTATTTGGGTTTCTTTTTTATACAATTCCATCATATTTATTTAAATTATTTTAGGAAATAGTTTAAATCTTTTGGTACTTTGTATGAACAATTTATTCCATTACGAATAGAGCCAGATGTCCACAGATGTGCTTGGTTTTGACTTGAAAGGCTAAAATTCAATCTCAGACAAAGTTCAATGTGATTTTTTTTCTTTCATTTGTTGGACTCTCATCTTTTCTTAAAATTAATGTATTTTCAACAAGTCACCTCACTAATACAGTTCTCTTTGTATAGTCTCCAAGTTGAAAATTGTCACCATATTAGTACTAAAGAGAATGATTAACTTTTATTTCAGACACATATCTCACTTCTTGGAAAATGTTCCGTTCCCGTCGCCTCAGAGGCCACAGATCCTGGTTCAACTTTCAGCCTCGGATCGTGTCGTACTGACACAGCCGGAGGATCTGCCCTTGCCTAGAAGGTTAGTTAGCACTTTATTTTATTGTTGGGTTTGATATATCAGCACACAGCTTATAATCTATACTAAATCTAGAACAAACACAACACCCTGCCCCCGGTCATCAATTTATCGACTGAACCGATGTGTTCAACATATTAACGTATCAAAATGGCCTGGCTTTTGCTGACTGATAAAATTACACTAGAAAGGTTAAAAAAAGAATGACTTGAAGTTTATAAAAAAAATCCTAGAATGTAAACTAAAACTTGGTAAGAATGCACAAGAGTAGACCAACACAAGCTCTCAACAAATATAAGAAGTAAAATAAATATATATATATATGTAACAGTAGAACCCCGTTCATAAGGCGGACTAGGTCCTAAGGCCCCGCTATTAAGCGGATTATAGCCCTCTTTCACTTTGAAATGTATATACAATCCTAATAACATGTCTACACTCTCTTATATAAAGTGCACAATAGAGTTAGGCCTAAGAAATAATTGAAAACCATCAAATGATTATTGGATAAGTCCCATCCTTCGATAATCGATACTAAAATTATTAGATGGTTCCCATCACTATTGTAAACAAACTGAATAACCGACATAAAATGACGGCCAAAGCAATTCACTGCACACGTCATGATAAAAATCACCGGAAGAGCAGAACAAGCGCCAAACCATGTGAAGATGTATTTAATTTAAAACCGCCTTATTAGCGGAGCGCCGTAGAACGGGGTCCTAATTGTCATGGTAAACACTTTAGTAACTAAACTCTTAACACCAACATTGGTTTACAGATGTACCTACTTCATAAGTAATAACTACCCTCTCCTATATCAACACTTTGATCTCAACACTTTGCAGTTTAACTGTAGTAACTGCCATGAAAGTAAATTATTTACAAAGTTCATTTGAAGCCTACATTCTTTTTTTTTCAATTTTGATAACTCCATGGTGAAAATGATCCATCAATTTCAATACCTACATTGATAATATTTAGAGTTGTGTAGAAACCACCATTTTACGAATTCGAATTTCCACTTTACTTTCAAATCTTGCATCCAAATCTGAACTTTGGAAAAAATTATGAACATCAGAGGAAATATAAATATAATAAAATAATAGGAAATAAAAATAATAGCTAAATGTTAACATTCTTTCTTTTATTCCTTTCATTATAACATTTATACATTCTGTTAAGTGTTAAATTACTGGTCTGGGGCATGGTTGTTATGCTCAACCTAAGGTGCATATATTGTTCTGAACCACCAAAAAGAAGTATTAGAGCTCTAAAACAGATTTCACTTAAAAAAGCTTTTTTTTTTTAGAATTTGATGCTCGAATCCGAAATTTTCTTGAATCTTCGAATCTTGTGTGTTTGTGTGTTTTTTAGTGTTTATCGAAATAATTTCTACTCCAATATTACCAAGGTAAGTGTGCTGGCTATCCCTCCCCATTTAAACCAAAATAATAATAGTCTAATAATGACTAAAAAATTATGTAAGGGAGAAAAAAACCAAAGTGATAAAAAGTCATGAAAAAATTACCTAAAGCATATGAATCTCTATAGCAAGGGAATCATGATCTATGATTTACAAAAAATAAAACAACATGTCATCAAAAGCCAGGCTCTGCTAATTACCAATTACCATAACTCTCACATGACCCTGTCATGAATACGAGCACTCGGTTGTCTCACTTGTTTGGTTGCCATGTTTGAAATCCTCCAAAATACGTTACCTTTTTAGAGTGCAATCAAGCACTTCAATTTGAGTGCTAATAGGCAGTCATGACAGCTGTTTCATGTCTTTTAAAATCATATTATACAGAACATTTATAAACCATTATGTAAAAAGTGGCTTAGCTAAATTTTTAAATAAATGTCAGTTATGTGGCAAGTGCTATTTTACATTTATTAACAATTTTGGTTTTACCTTGATCATTACCCATATTTATTTCTGATAAATTTAATCATTTAGACAGACATGTATTAACATATTTTGAAATAAAAGAACGCTATTATAATTTATTTTAGGAATATTACTTAAAACTTGATGTAGTATTGAAATTAATATTTCTTTTTATCTTAAACAGATGTTTTCTGTTCATAAAATTGAGTTAAAATCAATCATATAACGTTATATTGTCATGAAACTTACATTATTGGTTTGCCTGTTTGATTATTTCTTTCTCCTTGGACAGTGGCGCTAGTTTTCGAGAACTGCTGATGAACCTTGGACCTGATAATTGTCTTATGGTGCTCTTGCTAGCACTGACAGAACAGAAACTTCTGGTTCATTCTCTCCGCCCTGACGTGTTGACTGCAGTTGCCGAAGCTATTTCTATGGCAAGTTTGCTCTTGGGGTTACTTTTCATGCTTTATTCAAAACATGTAATAACTACAATGTATTTTCAGCAGGAGTCAAGAAAGTCCTTATCCAAGCCTCCTGGTTATATACTTTTTGATAACAATTTCTTATTTTGAAAATTCGCAATGAAATTTGTTAAGTGTTTGCTAATAAATAAAAAAAAAAAGTTTTATATTAGCTTTGCGTCTTACTAGCTGTTAGGGCTGTACGCATATGTACTGATTATGCTAATGAATTAGGGATGCGAGCGTATAACCCGAGCAGGTAGTAAGACACGGTGCTAAAAAAATAAGGAAGAGGAAGGTTGAATTTAGAGGAACTGTATCTACATTTATGTCGAGTAAGCGTGAAAAACCATTTAGGAAAAACCTCATTTCATTCCGACATCAAATATTGTATATAAAGAGGTATTGTAAATTGTAAATACGTTTACATTAGTTAACTCTCGTTGCTCTTTTGTGTATACACTTCACCGAGTATTTGATCTCAACAACCCGATAAAAGACTAATTTTTTTGTTGGGGTGGGGGTTAAATGTGCAAAAGTTTCGCAGGGGTTTACTGGTACATATACATTTCCATTTCATTAGGCACTAATTCATTTTATTAATTTAAGTTTAATTACCGTCATTATATGTTTTTATGTACATAACAAATTAATATTTCCATGAAAAAATCTTAATTGAATTGTACACTTTAATAATCTCCTGAATTATTGGATTTGTATAGATTACTATAAATATTACAAACAATTGTGAAATATAATATTTTATAAATAATCCTAGTTTACAAAGCTGTATAATTAAACACATATTTTTTTTTAACAATACAATTAACAAAAAATATTCCAACTATGATTCAGCTTCGAGGATATTTTATATATTCGATTCGAGTTCTCTTGAATTGAAAAAGAAGACTTTGTACACTCCGACTGGATTTATTATTTTTTTGTTTTTATATTTCTGATTAAATTAGTTTTTAAAATTTTTTTCCAAATACTTGTTTGTATATTCATATATTTTTAAGTGTATATATTAAAAAAATGTATTCCATTGTTATAGTTGATTCTTTTTGTTAACTTTTATTGTACATCACATGCCTTAATCAATTTGCGCCTATTAACAATGTTGAACTGTGCTTGTAGATAATCTTCCCGTTCAAGTGGCAGTGTCCTTACATCCCATTGTGCCCTTTGGGGTTGGCAGAGGTGCTTCATGCACCCTTGCCTTTCCTTATTGGTGTAGACTCGAGATTCTTTGATCTCTACGACCCGCCAACAGATGTCAACTGTGTTGATCTCGACACTAATAACATAACTGTGTAAGTTAAAATTAGATATGTGACTCTAGTCTGTATTCTGTTAGAGTTGGTTAAATTCTCAAAATAGTGAAATGCCTTTAATAAAAAGTAATTTAAAAAACCTATGATTCAGTTTACTGCTTTTCTCAGCCAAACACATTATTTTGTTTATAATTTTTAATTCAAAATGACCCTAGTTAATCTGTTGCCATTTATGTGATCAATATTCAGTTTTGTAAATTAAGCTAATGCATTCTCATAATTTTGCAGGTGTGAGGAGAAGCGCAATTTGAACACCAAGCTCCTGCCGAAAAAGCCGGCTAGGGCTCTAAAGAACACCCTGGATGTTTTGTCTCAGAAGCTGCGGTTGTTTGTCCAGAGTTTGTCTCAGGATCCTGGAGGGAAAGATGGCAGCATCGACAGAGACTTCCAACTCAAGAGGAAAGAGGTAGGACTCGAAATGTCTTGTTAAGAAATGGGGTAGTCAGTACACCTCAGTAACTAGGGATGGGACCCTCGAACGCTTAAATCCCCAAGGATATTTGAGAAAATATAGAATTTATGATTAAAAATAATATATAATTTTTGAAATTTTTAAATGGAATTTATTATAGAGCTCTAATACTTCTTATTTATTTGATATACATTTGATTTGAGTTCACTTTGAACTGTAAAAAATATACTTCACACACACACACCCCTAAAAGTAATAAAAAGGAAAAGCTATATCTATTCATTTAATTATATTGTAAGTATTATGTTTTAAAGGAAAAATTATGGAATTCATCTGGGGTTGAGATCGAGAGGAATTTACATTAAACATTAAAAACTTTGCTGTAAATAGTTTTGCTCCATGTATTTCAAAAATATTATTTTTTACAGCAAGCGTTGGAGCTGGAAATTCAGGAGGCCTTCTTGAGATTCATGGCTACCATCTTAAAGGGCTACAGAGTTTACTTGCTACCTATCACTAAAGCTCCAACCATCGGTACTACAGATCCAAACTCACTGTTTGATTTGCAAGGTAAATAGAAACTTAAACTCTTTTTTTTTTATCACTGCATCTTACTATCTGTTCAGGTATATACATATGTACTAATTATGCTAGTGAATTAGGTATGCGGAAGGCTACAGTTAGAAGAAGTGTACCTGCATTTGTGTGAAAGAAAAGTGGGAAACCATTTAGGAAAAAAAAACACCCTCAGAAGATCCGACTGGGGGTCTAACCTCGATATCCCCGTCATCAGCAGTCCAGTCTCATGTGAGAGTGACGCCATAGACAATTTGGCCACTGAAGCAGGTTTTTAATAAGTTAATCATGTTTTACATTAGAGGTATAGTCAGCACACACACCTAATCGAAACTGGTACAGGACAGATGGATAGAAACAAACAAAGGAACAAACACAACGACTACTAATTAAAATGTATCTAGCTGCGATAGTGTTAATTCTCATTAAAATGAACATAATTGACCTTTTTTCACACATGAAAGGCCTAGTAATCAGTTTTGCAAATAGATTCAATTTCGTTTTATTTTGTACATTATTCAAAAATGCAACAATGAACTTTAAAAATATTTTGATATTATTTTTAACATTCTAAATAAAAGTTCTTACAAACACACATTGCAGTATTTCGGTGTCACTATTAATTCCAAACAGCTTTTTCTTACCTACATTTTAAACACAAGATGGCTGGTGACATATCATATGATTTTAATAAATTTGACTTTTTAAGAATTCCCTTTGCCTATTAACTCTTACTCAAAACTTCCATGCGTTCCTCCACCATGTACTCATCCTCACCTAACTATATAAATATGTTTTTAATACAGAGATTTGTACTGTTTAATTGTTTACTGGTAAGGTTAGCTGGACTATTAAAATCCTATTATGTTTTTAATTAGAAGATTTGTAATTAGGTTTTCAGCGATCACGAGACAAGGCTCACCATAAGCTATTTGCCCTGGTCATGAAGACACAGATGTTTATTCGTTTCATCGAGGAAAGATCTTTTGTATCAGACATGGATGCTGGCTTGGCTTTCTTTGATGAATGCACCGAGAAGGTAAGCAACCGATTTTAATCAAGCTAGCATTTGTTTTGGTAAAGATGCCAATACATATTTTTTATATGTTATATTTTTTAAAATGAAATGTTTTATGTGAAAATCTTTCATTTGTAAACTTTGGTTCCCACTATTCCATTTCATTGTATAAGTTTTTCTAGTTCTGTTGGGATATTTTTATGTTACAGTGTTAAAAGTTTAAATTAGTGGTCTGCGAGTACTCAAATTTGGAGGTCAAGCCTAAGTCTCCAATAGAACCGTGCGTTCAAAGTCAATAGCCTTATAGGCTCGACAAATTCAAACCTGTTCATATTTATTTATTTTCATTTATTTGAGTTATCTAATATACACTTTCTGAACCTATAAATTACATATGCAAACAACATATAAACTAACCTAAAATTAAAACAAACACAACATCCAGCCCTCCGGCTGTTAATTCATTACTGTGAAAGGAAACTCACATTTCACCAATGGTAAATTTTTTGGCCATGCCAAGAATCAAACCTGGGACCATTAGAGCTTTGAGCTTGTTTTATAAGTTTAAGTTAATCCATCACTACATAATGTTACATTTGTTTCTTTTTACATTGATATAACATTATTTAGTGATTTATTAACATCTCATCCATTTTACAAGAATTGAATATGATGTTTGCATGTCAAAACTAGTCATCTACTTACTTGGATTACTGTAGTCAACCTACAAAATTAAGGAGACAGGCATAATCAACAGATAAAAGAGATTTATTTTAGGCTGAAACATTTATTTATTCATCATTTTGTAATATTTCTTAACTTTGTATATTCTGTAAATTTTTAAATCTATTTTTCATCTTCCTGTTTAGTTATTGCTTGTAATTTATTATTAATGTAAAAACGTTTTAACACAACAATTTGTTAATCTGATTTTAACTTTATAATTTATGAATCAAATAGCCAAATCTATTATTTATAATTAATGTCATGACCCTATATTGTTACAATTTAATTATATTCCCACTATTAATACCTCAACATATCAGTCAATTTTACATTTTAACATCTCACTGTATTTTATCTCATTTAATTATATACCACATTTTGTCTACTAAACAATTTTGACTCTCCTTATTATTATTTTACATAAAGTGTGTTTATTAATTTAATGTATTCAACTACGTGTTGTGGCACATCTTTGCAAAACAAGTTGGAAGTATTTTAGTCCAATTCAAATCTTTCTTAACTTCGATTTATATTTACTCCTTACTACAATTATTATGAACATAACCAACTTTTGTTGGATGTTGTTTGTTAAATGTGCAGTTGGTTCTTGTACCTTTCATTGTAAAGTATGAATTCCATTGTAATTTTAAAGCTAATGCTTTATTTTAATTGTAAATGTAATTTTATCTTTAACTATATAGTTAATGTTTTATAAGTATTCTTTTATTAAATAAAACTCAATTTAATGTTTAGGAACTTTCTAAAAATGGGGTGTCCACTGACGTAGAAAACCAGGAAATTTAATAGAATTAGCTTTGTCAGGGAAAAGTTTAAAACAATTTCAAGGCATTGAATCAGGTTTCTTGGGTTTTGACACATTCATTACAAAAACTTCATCTTTTGAATTAAAAAAATCCCATCAAAATGACTTTTTCTCTTTCCTTCCTCATGTCAAACAATTTAGACTGCTGGTTTTTTCTAGGTGGATAGTGATGAACTGGACTGTCGGTTGATTGAGCTTGACGAGTCTCACAAGAGTGAGCGAACTGTGTTCATACCTCCTCCAGAACCTATTGGACTTCCTGCGGGGGTTACATATGCTTATAAAGTGAGTGTGTAATTAATTATACTGTTTTGGACCCCTCTCATATGTTCAAAAATTCATGGATGATGTGCATTTTTCTTTATAGAATTGTATGTAAAGTTTCCTTTTAATACTCCTTTCACGCGCTTTCAGAATTAATTCAAACACATTACATTTTAAAACATTCTTTCTTTTTTTCTTTAAAACTTTCTTTGTTTAAAAAAGACCATTATATTTGAAAATCAAGTGAAGGATGAGTGGGCTTCTTTTATCCAATTGGAAGCTAGCCTTCGCAACATCAGGTTGCCAGGAATTATCCTATTAGTTTAAACACTGGTGACAAGGGGTCCAAGAAGCAAGGGGTAGGTCATATAAGCAGCTTTTGCGGATGAATCCACATAGAAAAATAGTTATCTTGACACACAAACTCTGTATTATCACACAGAAAAACATAATTTTGAACTGCATAGATCTGACTTTCCGAGTCAGTCTGTAAAGGAACAAAAACTGTATCATTTTAATGTTAATTTTATAATCATGAATGTGAAATAAACAAAGTAAATCATGTACAATGTTAAATCTCTACTAATTTCAATAATTAACCAATCAGTAATCCTACAGTAAGAAACACATCAAATTAGATCGTCATAGCCGTGTGATAAGTGTGTATTAGGGCATGCACACATGCTCGTCATAAAGCCCGGTATTGTTATACTTTATGCTTACTGTAAGGCAGACACACATCCGTATCATCATCAGTATAAAATCTGGTATCACTATAATTGGCGCCCAATTGCAGGGCAGATATTACTTTTTCATGTATAAAACCACCAACAAAAAAAACATATTAAGGGTGACCGTGATCCCGAACCCTCTGGAAAAATGCTGGGAATTTATCTATTCTATGTTTGATACAGATTAAATACATCTTCCAGTAAATTTGTTGGCTCTTAGTGAGTGATCTGCTACAGTTGCTTTTTAGTGCACTATACTTCTTTCTTGTTCGGGGGCTATTAGCAACATTAAACTACTGTTGTTAGGAAATACTATAACGAGGTTGAATTTGAAATACTTACATCTTTATTTGCACAAAGAAAGGATGTGAAATTACAATCTGGAAAAACGCTTCGACATTTGCACTTCACTCACCCAGAGTTGAACTTTTGGTATCGTAAGTTAGTCAGAGAGTAAACTTCTACAATAGTCTTGGCAGTAGTTGCATCTTTTAATGTAATCAATAATCATATTAAGTATTTGTGGTCAACTTAGTTGGGAAATACATCACACCTACCTTGATGATAGTGGTTTTGAAATTATTAAGATAAAGTACACACAAAAACATATTTTAAACAATAACATTTGCCATTCACTGATGATTTCCTCAGATGGTGGGGTAAAACTGTCTATCATTTAAATATACCGGTAATAATATTAAAAATAATTAGGGAAGTGAGAACTGCACTTTTTAATTCAAAATTAATTTGAATAGTTTGAATAAAATATATTCAATTATTCTCAAAGCCAAATCAAAGTTTGAATATCTTTTGTTAAGTGTTTTATGCTTGAAAAACATCAAAATAAGAATACTAAATATAAGTTATAATGGAAATGCTTAGGTTTCAAACACACACCCAACACCTTCAACTCGATCAACAAAGATAAAAACTATTGGATAAAACAAGAGAATAATGCGACCTTGATCCAATCTGTTCTTGATCTGCTTAGCATTTCACAATGAACCCGCTGCTGTTCAGTCGTAAGGAGTTGAAGAACTTCCTCAGGGCAGACAGTGCTCGGCTCAGCGGAGTTCTACAAGGAAGTCCTCTGGCTCGGAGGACCAAACACGAGATCAAGTCGGCTCAGAAGCTTGCCAGGAAGTACGCTGCCTTACCCGACCTGTGGGCCAAATGCTTGTTGGGAACTTGTTACAGGTGCCGTTTTTCATATTTATGTTTTTTTAGAAACAAATTTAGTTTTACAATACTATTAAATTATAGCTGCCTTTGATGGTTTTGGGGTAAAGCACTCGTCTTATGACCTGATGTTTTTGTGCTCAAACCCAGCCAGGGTCGACATCTTGAGGTTTAAAAAATCTGTAACACAACTTCCTTCAAATTGAAAGTAAAGCCATCGGTTGGTCTCATGTCAATTGAGGCATATAAGAAAACCCTGAAAGGTGCGTGAAAATAGCTTTACTGGCAAAATTGGTAGGCTCTTTTGTCCTCACTCAAAGAAATTCTTGTGTGTTGATATAATTAGTAAGTTTTGAAGTGCACATTAAATACCTCTAATAAATAAATAAATTTAACTATAATTATCAGTATAGATATTTTATTAGGGGGATAAAATAAAAATAAATAGCTAGGCATTGGGAGGGGGTGGCTTTACTCTACAACAACTTTATTTTATAATTAAAAAATATATTCTATCTTTAGAGTCAAGACTTTTGTCTCAAAAACAATTTTTACAATAATGAACCAATATATTGTATTTTTGTGTGAATGTTTTTTATTGTACATTAGAACAAATCTTGATTTTTCAAAGTCAGAAAGTGCTTTTTTAAAATGGATATACATGTTCGTGTTACTTGCCACCATACTATACTTTTCCTTTTATTTTTCTAATTTGTAAAAGTATTTTACAATCTATAATTTTTTTGGTGAGTTAAAATGTTTGAAGTTCCTCAGGTCTCTTACATACCTATAGAACACTTGCAGGGATTTTGTTTGTATCATTGAGCCATTGTTGTAGGTAGTGTCATTATTAAAAAAATTAATGCACACTAAGTGGTCTTGAGTTTT
>CABEEJ010004131.1:20666-67268 GCA_901482245.1 Timema douglasi
TTTTTTTTTTTTTTAATTTCTCCTAGGAGTGGAAACCCACCAAATATATAGTACCTAATCTTACTCTTTCCTTCCAACATTCTTCCTCTTTTATTTCAAATATAATACTTAAGTCAGAGAAACCTAGACTTCAATTTAACAGAACTCATCAGGAGGGAGTGTGAAAGGTACACCTAAACTTCCTAAAAGAGGAAACCAAATAACTCAAAGGGAGGAACAGAAATTTGTTTAAAAAAAAATAGTAACTTTTTTTCTATTGGCAGCAATTTAAATTGTGAACTGTGCTCTCCACATTGTGAAAGCTATATTGGGTTTCTTTTCGGCTTTCCTGTACCTTATTCTTAGTATAAATACATTTTTATAAGAAACTTTTTATACCAAAAACTCATTCATGGTGGCTACAGACAGGAAACACCTGGCATTCAATGATGTAATGGAAAACAGGGAAATGTCAGGGAATTTAATTAAAAAAAGTCAGGGAATTTCAATACTTGACCGATAAAACATTAAAACTGAAGTGAGAGATTTTGTTTAGCAATTTAAAAAAAAAATATTGCATGGATGTGACACTATGACATTGTTAAAATGAATGCGAAAACAAAGTTTGTTTTATAACACCTTTACACAGGGCCACAAATAATACCTAATTGAATACTATAAAATGAACAACTTATCAGAATGTTGAAGTTTGCTCGCTCAGGATTATTTTTTTAAATATCAGATCAATGAAATAGATTTAAAAAAATTTTGAGCCACCATGATAAACTCTAAAAAGGTTAGGTCTGGATTTTTTTTTCATTCTGTCTGGAAAAGCAGGGAATTTTATAGTAAAAGATTTGTAGTCACCATGTCATTTTTGGTTTTCTAAATAAATAATATGTATTTTTTGAGTTATCATTCTTTGTTAATATCCTTATTATTGTTTGGTTGACTATAGTTTATGGTTCATCCACCTGCCAAGCTATGCCATCATGTCTCAGTCAAAGGCTCCCGCTTGTCTGCGTACCGCATACGATATACTGGTTAAAATACACAAGATGAAATTACAAACCACGGATGAGGTGAGTATCTTCATTTCATCAGCTTTACAGTTCCCTTGTAAATAATCATTATCATCATCAACATCTTTTTACAGCCTGTGGCCGGGTCAGTTTATCAAAATGCTTCTATCTTCCACCATTCTTACTCCTTTAATTTCTTCCATTTTTCTCCTCCCACTTGAACACTTTCTGTTATCTGCTCTTTCCGTATTTTTCTTGGCCTCCCTTGTGATCTTTTTCCTACCTTCTTCATTACTAAAATTTTTCTTGTATAAAAAGTACAAAATCGTGAGTAGTAACTTAAGAATATTGTGTCACTCACTTCACATCTAAACGTCCATTCACTAACTACTTTCTGTACATCCTTAATATATTGAATGTTATTACTATACTTATATGATGGATAATTTCTTATATTGAAAAGTATAGGTATGCAAAGTCCACTTTTTAAATTCCAAGTGGACTTGAATCAAATAAATGAAATATTCCTGAAGCCGTATTAAAGTTTGAATATTTTTTGTTAATCATTCTATGCTCAAAACTATTTTATTTTTGTTATCTATATAACTTGTAAAATGTTTTATTACATTTATTGTTAGTAATATTTTGTTTTATTGTGATCAATCAAGTATTATCACAACCTACAATTCAATTAACTAAGATTTTCTGTTAATGTACTGTATATAACATCTTAGAATAGTGATAATTGGTCATAAATTGAGTATTTTATCTGTCGGTATTTTTATTGGGAAAATTTCATAATTGTCAAAGTCAAAATATTCTTCGAAGCTTTTCACATCCTCAGTGAAAGGTTAATCTATCTGAAGTTTTGGTAGGCTAAGCTCATTTCTTCATTGACTCGTATTAAAAAATGTTTTCAATTAAATACACATTTTATTTATTGCTTGAAGTTGAAATAATCCGGTCTTGACATGTATGTGGTCGGTCAATATTTTGTTTTACTGGAAATTACGGGCGTGAAACGCTTTGGAAACTCCAACTTGACTTCTAAAATATATGAGCTTCTACTTTACCAAGAAAAAAATTGATACTACAAAAATAATAATTTATAGACACAATTCTCATTAATATTCACTTATAGCCACTAATAGTTAAGGTTATTACAAATTAAATTAACAAAAAGTTGACTTTGCACTCTCCTACTGTTAGTTTTCAGTGAATTATCATAATATATTAGGTTATCTATAGCTCTTATAAATATTTATGTGGTGGTTAATTTTTACAGGAGACTTTATTTTTGCCTAATAAATATGAAACTAATTCATGTTGGAAAATTTATTTTTGGAACAGGTATGCTATCGTGTGATGATGCAGTTATGCGGGGTATACAGTCAGCCTGTTTTGGCCGTCAAGTTACTGTTCCATATGAAACGCTGTGGCATCCAACCCAACGCCATCACCTACGGCTTCTACAACAGAGCTGTGCTTGACTCCACATGGCCCTCGGATTGCACCAACTCGGGCCAGCTTCTTTGGAATAAACTGAGGTCATTATGACTTGGGCTTCAATGGTCTCTTAATTTATATCACATAATTTAATCATTTGGCTGTATTAATATCATAAGACTCTAGTATAGTCGAACAGAAATTCATAAAACACTAGAAATCAAGTTGTTTATAACTTCCTGGGTGGAGCTGTCAGATATTAGGAGAACAAACAGGAGAGGATGTAATTACAAATGACAAAACAATTTTTGTTGTGTCCCCCATTTAAATTACTTCATTCAATACACAAATATCCATTCTTAGCTCCTATATCAACTGTCTTTCATTTTCCGGGCATTTAGGTCTTGATGATCGACCAAAATAAGTGGATTTTTGAAATGTTCAGAAAATAACAAATTTCAACTTTTAAAATATATTTACAAGTCTATTGATGTGTAGGATCATGAAAATATTATTATGTTCATTTCAGTAATCTCCAAACTCATGTAATATTAAAGATTTTTTCAATATTTAAACTAAGCGCATCATATTTATTCTACTTAATATCTAATTAAATTTGGTCGATATGAGACACTCGAATACCTGATTATTTGAATGCCTCAAATCCTATGTTATTCAAGAGATTCAAGATTTGTTAAAATCTCAATAGAATATTTCAAATACAAAAAATAACAATTTTAATCATTTGTTAAGAGGAATTCTATAGATTTCTGTAGTTGGTAGAATAACAAAATCACAAAAAAGGACCAAATTGTATTAATATAGTTAATTTTTCACTTAAGGTTGAGTTTGAGTCGAGTTTTGAATTAAAACTAGTTTAAGCAGTATAGAGCAACTTTTGTATTAGAAATAGAGATAGTACAATAGTACAAAGGGTATAGGGGATAAGGGTATTTTTGAGTTACTGAGATTATCCATCAACCTGTTATCTTGCTCAAACTGCCTCCCTGAAAACCTACTGGTCTTGTGGAATTTAAAGATATTTATAGCACTACTGTTTGATCTTGTTATTCATACTTGCTCTTCAAACATTCAAATATAATATTCGGCTGTTAATTATTTGAAATTTTGAATATTCATACATTCTCAACTAACATTTGATTGATAGTTAAACAGTGAAAACTATTAAAGAGGATCTTAGGCCTCTGAATAGCTCTGTGCTAGCTTTTAAATGACATACTGCAGGTGCAGCCATCGAAGCGGGTCATTGATTAATTAATTTTGTAGATTTATAGTAAATCATATTTGTAATATTGTTTACAATAAAACTAAATGATTGTCCTCAATGCTAGGTATAGTCAGCAACAAAATTTCCTTGTTGAAACACTTAAATGATTACAACAGACCTTTATATTTCTGATCAATCTAATATACTTACCTGTTTTCACAGAAATGTCATTATGGGCGTGGCTTTGTTCCGGCAAGCTGCCTCTAGAAAGCGAGTGTCTGATGAACTTTCCTCCTACACGGAGGGTGCCGATGTGGTGTCTCGAACGTCTATTGACAGTGGAAACTCTCATGAACAACAAGACCAAGCAGATAGTCGAAGTATCAAGACCAATTCTGGTAAGAAGATCAAACTTGAACAAAAAAAGTGTTTACATGTTTAATAAATTGGTATAAAAAAATACTATCAAAAAATAAATATGATAGAATTGTTAAAAATAAAGCACAACTAAAAGTAAGAAAACATTAAAACATATTTACAAACACCTCACTATCTCAATGCCACTGGAATCCTCCTCAGGAGGTAGTAAAGTAGTGATTTTGTTTGTAAACTGAGCTTAGCACCTCCTGAAAATGTCGTGTGGCATTTAAGCAGTGGTGGCTGGGAATGTAAACACTAAGGTGTCACAAAATCAAAATTCTAATGAATACTTTGCATATATATACATATCATCACCACCACCACCACCACCACCACCATCTGTCTCCAGCTTGTGGAAGGGTCAGTTTAGTAAAATGCCCCTATCTTCCTCTATCCTTCCACCATTCATCCTCCTTTAATTGCTTCCATTCTCCTCTGACTTGCATACTTTCTGTTATCTGCTCCTCTCATCTCTTTCTTGACCTCCTTTGTGGTATTTTTTCAACATACTTCATTTCCATAATTTTATTTGGCATTCTCTCTTTTATCATCCTCATTATATGTCCATACCATCTCTTTTTGGCTTCCTCTACTATCTCATGTATTCCCTTCAGCCCAACTCTCTTCTGGATAACTTCATTCCTAATCTTGTTTCTCCTCGTGACAGCTAACATGCTCCTCACAAACTTTATTCCCATGACCTCCACTTTCCTAGTCTTTCTTACATTCATTGGTGGTGACCTGGCGGTCTAGGGGTAAGGTGTCAGACTTCTTTGCTGGGGGTCTGGAGTTCAATCCTCGGTCCCGGCACAGATTTATCTGATTACCAAACTCTTCCTTTACCTCTGACAAGACATCTTGTGAATGTGGGGAATGCCAAACCTCCACCGTGGTTCGGATCCCACATCCTTGGTCCTCCATTTCTTCTCACATTTGCTCTACCATTACACATTAGTATAAGTGTGTACAACCCAAACAGTTAATTAGACGCGGTGCTATTAATAACCATAATAATAATAATACATCCATTGTCCATGTTGCATGTGTGACAGTGGGTACAAAGTACGCCCTATTATTTTCTCCTTTTCACCATATTTTATATTTTGGTCCTGTTTTCTTCATTTATGTGTCCTATCACTAGATATTTTCTTTTTTTTTTGCCTTTATGGTTTTCTCTTCAAGAAAATTTGGTTGCTCATTTCCTAAGCTTATTCTAATATATTTCTGGAAGAAGTTACAGGAAAGGTTATAGAAAACATATAAAAAAGAACAAACACAATATGGCCTTTACAACCTAGCAACCTAGGTCGGAGGATTGGGCGGATTGGGCGGTAGCGATCAATTTTTTTCAAGAGGCAGCAATCCTTCTTGTCCAATAGTAGCAATGTAAAGTGTGAACTTTGTTCTTCTTTTCATTGTAAAATATATATTTGGTTCATTCTTTCCAAATATATATTACAAATTATCTCAAAACGTGAAAAGAGGTTTTCCTTTTAAGAGATATAATCTTATTCTAATGGAATTCTGATGAAGCAAATTATGTTACGAGTGAATGGATGGCAACAGTTTTTTTTAAGAGATGCAGCCATGATCTTGGTTGTGTAGCATCAATGTAAAGTGTGAACTGTGTTCTTTTTTCCATTGTGACGGCCATAATGCATTTCTCTCATTTATTTATTTTTTCAATCCTTCCTTGTACCTTCTTCCTACTATATCTGTTTAACAAATTTTCTTCCCCACAGACTCATCCAGTTTTACAATGACTGTTATTAATGAAGATATGTTTGATATTGAAATGGACAATCCCGAAACATTTCTTGAGTACGATATTAAGAAAGAAGACATTTCTGATACAGACAAAATTGATAAACATGATGGTGATGGTAATAAATGTGTGGTTTTGTTTGTCATCCAAATTGTCCTATTTTTGTGCTACAGATTAGAATGATTTAAGCTCATATCTTTGTGTCTTTAAATTTAATTTGCATCCCACTGTTGTTGTTTTTTACAAAAATTGATTGCATATTGGTCTTAGGTGTTTTTGTGTGTGTACAAGAATAAATTTTACCTTTTTTTTTTAAACAGTTTTATTTCAGAGATGTCGAGTGTAACTGAGTCATACAAGACATGACAGTTGAAAGCTATTTCATTTGCTACTTTATAAAGCATATGTCAATAATTTTACTATCTACAAGTTTTTTGTGTGTAAAAAGTGACTAACATTTTATAGGAACAAATCAGGGGTTCAGGGAAAAAACATGACAACACTCATTTTATGAGAGAAAAAAAATGTATTAGTAATACTTTCTGGTAGCTTACCTCTTGAACTTAAATTTGTTTTTATAGTCAGTGAAGACCTCAAGGATAGCCAATATCCACAAATATTCTATTTATTTTTTTACATTTAGATATCATGATTTCATAGAAGTTTAAAGAGTTCTACCTAAATCTATAAGGGTTATCTTGTTTTTGCCCCAACCCCCTCAAATATTTGTTCAATTTAATTTATCCTTTATATTTTTTTTACTAACTAGCTTCTTACGAAAAATTTTAATCTTTATTTTTACTTGGGTTTGATTTTTGAATACTAATAAGACGTTAAAAAGGTGTTCATAAACTAGCATGTAATATTTCAATAAAAGTGAAAGGTGCAATAGTAGCACAAGGTCTGCTCTCAACAGCAAATAAAAAGTTTTGTAGAAAAACCAGTAAGCTGTAAAAAACATATTTTTTGATATTTTATTTTGAACTATAGTTTAGTCATTCAATGTCTTACTTTATCTTACTAAAGCAAAGACGCATTACGTCTAAAAGATAAATATGATTTGTGAGGAGTTGTGCATTTATTATGATTTTATTTACTTGGCGTTTTATGGGTAGCGTGCCTTTTCCTATTCTTCTTTCATGTTTGCCAAATTCTACCTTTTGGCACACATTCTCATTTGTCAACTTAGGCTATTTATTAGGCTATTGTCTATTTTAAAACTAGCTGTATTAATTGTATTGACCAACATAACTTAAGCATCTTTCTAATAGAAAGGCTCTTAGAGCTTATGTAGACTACACCAAACATATCCTGATCATGATCATCACCGGTTTCCAACCTGTAGCCAGGTCAGTTTAGTAAAATGGCTCCATATTCCTCTATCTTTTCACCACTCTTCCTCCTTTAATTTCTTCCATTCTTTTCCTCTCACTTGAACTTTTTCTGTCATCTGCTCCTCTCTTCTCCTTCTTGGCCTCCTCTGCGGTCTTTTCCCCCACATACTTCATCTCCAACATTTTATTCAGCATCCTTTCTTTTACTAAACATATATTGATCTGAATCCTATTTAGAAAGCTCCAATTCATTACATAGTCCACTATCAAAAAATTAGTTTTGGGCAACGCGCTCATAACTAATGATTTGGCAGCATTTGATTGGCTAAAACTGACATGGTTGGCTAATAACCAGCGAATTTGACTGATGAACTCACCTGTCGCAAGTACAGAGGGTAGTCTTGTACATTTTGATTTTCATAATAGTTATAAATGGACTGAATCTTATATTTATCAAATCCAAATCTTGAATATTATTATTTTTTTGTATTTTTCAAATCTAGAATCCAAATTATAATCTTTGAAACTTTAAAAATGTAAAATCTTAAAATAAGTTTTTTAAGGTTTGGTACCACTGACAAATGTTAAATTGTTTACTATGTCTTTTTTGTCAAAAACAAGGAGAGTAATTATATTTTCTAGTAAATTAATTATATTAGTACAATTTTGTTCTATTTTTTTATTATTTTGCTACTCTACCAACTACACAAGTCTATAATTCCTTATACCATTTGCTTTAAATTCTTATTTTAAGTCAAGGGTTTCAGAATTATACTAGAGGTAATTTTTGAGATACTTACAAATCCTGCGAATATCCTAGGATTAGAGGGATTCAAAGAATCAAGGATTCAAGCATCCCATCTCTAATAATAGTTCTATCTATTGTTTATCTTCTTGTGCTAATATGCATATTACATATGTATATACATACATAATCACATTGTTCCCTTACAGGGTAGACAAGAAACTGTGCATAGAGCTCAAAAAACAACTACTCCGTACTTAGTCCATCCTCACTATCTTTCTCCACACTTCCTTATCCTTGCATACTCCCTTCGTTTCAACAATATAAATACACTGAGTCATACATGCTCTTTTATTCTTAAAACACTTAATGTTTCCCTCTTAAGACATTTGACTACAACATTTAGCGATGTCTTACATGGTCTACCTCTTCCTTTTGATCCACACACTTGACCTTCATTTATTTACTTTTTTACTCAGTCCAAACTCTTCCTCTCAACATGCCCAAACCAACATATCACACTTATTACAGATACCCTAGATAGCTATTAAGATGTAAACTGCTAAAAATAGATAATACTAAATAAACCTTCTTTTCAGAAAGTGTTGCGAGATTTAAACGAGACAATTGCCATGCGTTAAATCACAAATTAATAATGGTTTTAATCAGGAGGAATAGCCAGCACACTTGTCTTAGTGATACTGGAGTATAAATTGGTTAGGTAAAACACTATAATACATACTAACACATTTTTAAAGACAAGTTTTCACTGTCACAGACAGCTTCTTCAGGTTTTGAGAGTAGTCTGGTGCTCTTGATTGGACTAAACAGTTGACTGTTCAGCTGTCTAAGACCATCAGTCTTCTCTCTTGACCTGAAGAAGCTATCTTGGGCAGTGAAAACTTGTCCTTTAAAAGGTATTTATGTGGGTTTTATTACTGTTCTATATAAACAATTTTTACTCCAGTATCACTAAGATAAGTTTGCTGCCTATCCCCCCTAATTTAAACCATGATTTAACATAGCGCTCTATTCCAAATATATAGCGATGTAGTTTGTAGTATATTATACATCACTACTTCAATTACCTGTTGATATATAAATATGGTTTGTTTGGTTTTACTAATTTATATCTGTTGATTCGATTACATTTTCTATACATATTAAATAAATGTTTTATTTGTGTCAGATGCTAAGCCTCCTGCTGGAAGTCGAACTAACCTCACAGAGGAAATGGACTTCACGGCATTTGATCGTTACCGCAACCGGCATGGCAGTATTGTGCGGCCCACAGGTGTTCCATTTTTACCATCCAGGCCAACTGTTCATCAACAGTCTTGTATGTTTATTATGAATACATTATTTTAAACACTCTAGCTCTAAACTAATAAATGTGACCAAAAAGTTAGTATTTTTCTTTATTCTATTTTATTTGACAGTTTTATACTTTATTCTATTTTATTTGGCAGTTTTTTTCCTTAGTGAATTTGTATGAATATTTTTAAAGCTATTATTTTAATAAATTCATAGGTAAGCTGTATAGTAACATTTTATTTCTTGTAAAAAAATAAAGACCTAAGTTGCAATTATCATCAGAAACAACCGTTATGCCGCATTTTACGAGGCCAGTTGATAGGCAAGTTTGACTGGCTTCATGTGGACAGCACTGGCCAGATTGGTTGGACTGGTTGTGACTGGACTGCCCAGGTAGGTCGGCTTACCCTAGGAATAGGTTTTGAGCCAGTTGGTTGAGTCGTTGGCTTCCCTCACCACAATTTTTCTTTATTGCCGCCATGTATAAGGTCCCAGGTCTGACTGGCCCATCAAAAGCTATTTATTATCAGTTTGTAGCACCATGTTGGATTTACAGTGTGTTTCTTTTCAGCCCCATGTGTTTTTCTTAAAACTGTTCTCGATGCCACACAAGTGGACTGAGAAATTTCATTGACCTCTACAAAGATGGAGAAGTTTTGTAGAACCAGTTTCATCAATTGTATAAAAACAAACACGCACATGACACTGCATTACATGAAATTGTGTGAGAAATTAAAATCGAAGGTTTTTATTTAACCAATGTTAAAACAAAACTTAAAATATTATGGCCGTACATAATGAAGAGCTAGTGAAAATAGAGAAAACTGAAAGATCAATGAGAAGCTCTACCGAACCCACCGGCTGCCGCGGACAAAGACCAAGAGAAGAAGTTGGAAAGGGGGAGAAGAGAGTTGTTAGAATCAGTTTGTGACTATTAATAAATAATAAATTTTGCAAGACGTGTTTATACTATTTGCGAGTATTTACTTTGAATATTAAAACATATTTAAAGTCCAGTGTATCATTTTTTAATTAATAATATATGCATGGAGTAAAACATACTAAATCTTTTCATGAAATTCAATATTTGACCTTTTAAATGCGAATTTTGGTCAATTTCCTTTCTTTAAATGCAAATGATCTACAACAAAATTCTATTAAAAATAAGTTTTCCCAGCCTACAGTATTTATTTCCCTCAACCAAAGAACATTGTTAATATATTTTGAACCTGTTATATAATGTCTATATTCTGAATAAAGCTAAATATTTAAAACTACAAAAGAAAATAATATATAGTTTTAACTTCCTATTTTGGTTTGCTTGCTATAGACAAATTTTAGCCATAATGTTTCCATTTGCTGCACCATCCCACTTATAAAAGTTGAGTTATCTGCTTCGGTGGCAGCATGGGCTAAGGTGTCACACTCTCAATAGACAAGACTGCCGATGATATGAAGACCTAGATCAAATCCCGGTCAGGTGTAATGAGGGTAGTTTTTCCAGAATGGTTATCCACTCTCCCTCCATGCAAATGAGTGTACACTTTCTATAATTTCAACCTTCCTAATTCCCGGCTCACAAGTGTATGCTTATAACCTGAACCGGTGGTAATATGTGGTTGCTAAAATAAAGTGGATTTATCATCTTTAATTTTATCTAACAGATTTTTAAACTGAAATCCAACTCTTTATCTAACTAAATTCAATCATTCTATTTACCACAAATCAAGGTCTCTTAACTATAAGCTTTGTGCCAGAACTGCACTGAGAGTATATTTTGTTACAGTTGAAAGCAGCGCAGGCCTGTTAATGACCTGCCAGAATAACAGTCCTGTCCTCCTCGAGGAAGAGACTGATCTGTTTGACGGGGAGGGGACTGCAGAAAGCCCCGCACCGGGGGGCAGGCGGCAGCGTAACCGAAGCGGGAGTTGCTCAGAGTTTGTTTTTGGGATACGAGGGGGTCCTCATTGTCCTACTAGTCCCAAGGCGAGCCGTTCTCCGGACTCTAGCAGCCCTGTTTCTGAGAACTGGAAACAACTCATGAGGTTGGCCTTCAAATAAGAATGATATTAAGTAGGGGTGGGTGAAGTCCACTTTTTTAATTTGAATCGAATATATTAAAATATTCTTGAAGCCAAACTGAAGTTTGAATATTTTTGGTTAGTTATTTTATGCTTTAAAATATCATATTGAAGTTATTTAAATAACTTTATGCCCTAAAATTACTTAGAAAATGTTTTATTACACAATTTTTTGTTTTATTTTGATAAATCAAGTTTTTACCACAACTTAGAATTCAATAACTTAATTATTTTTTTAATATATATATCAATTTTTAACAGCTCCAAATGGCAATGTTTTACCATAAATTGAATATTTTAACTTTCAATATCTTTATTGGCAAAGCTAGCATTTTTTTTCGAAGCCAAGCCAAACCTAATGTTTGTTCTGAAGCCGAGTCGAAGATTTGAAGCTTTGCACACATCTAAAGTTTGAATTTTGGCATAATTATTAAGACATTTATTTTATGATAGTTATATATAACAACAAATACTTTTTCATTTCTCTATAACTGCGGATAGTAAACTCTATTTACAGTGAAAGTTTACCTTTAGAGAATCCACTAAGGTTCTATCATAAAAGCTACATCATAGTTGACACAAGGAAGTTAAGCTTGCAACCTTTCAGGGTAAACAAATTGTAAACCCTGTTTATCCTGATAGGTAGCAGTCTTTCCTTGACAGATAAAACACTGTTTCTATATTATAATCTACTACATAGTCTAAACGTTCAAGGTAAACTCTCTACCTTTCACTGTGAATCTTTTTTTCTACATCCATTACTGTTTCCAGCTTGTGGCCTAGGTCAATTTTTTTTATTCAAGCCATATATTTTTCCACTTCTGGCTTGTTAGGCTTGTCGTATCTTCAAATGCTTTATAATCTAACATCGAACCCGGGACCCTCAAGTAGTAGACATACTCACCACTGACTGAGCCTTGGTGTCGGATCTTTCAGTGTAAATGGAGGATAATTATTTTAATATTATTGCAATTTTCTTTTGGAACTAGACTTGAACTAAGATGTTGTATTTTATTAAATTGTTAATTTAAATTTAGAGGCTCCTCAGGAGTTTATGAACATGTTTTAATAATGTTAATTACTCCTTGTCTCATCTTCATTAGATCAGAGAGTTTTGCGAATGATGCTCGAATTCTGGACAACTTGAATCGACTAAAGTTGGGTCTTCAAAAGGAGGGCAAGTTAACGAACGGGAGAGTGGCTCCAATCTTGGAGAGAGGGGATGGCTACGCCCGGGTACCGCATGTTCAAAGAGGGTCTTCGAGCAGGTAACTAGTTCACGGTTAAACCAGTTGTATTATTTTACGTATTGTTAAACATTGTACTTCTCAATGTCATTTTTAGAATTCACTAAGTTCTTCTCCTTTATTAATTAAATTAGTAGTGAAAATAAAAAATTTATTATTTTACTACATGAATCTTTTTTTAACCAGTTCGGTTAACAGTTCAGTTAATATTACATTATATATTTTGTTTAATGCATTTTATTTAACACATCATCATCATCATAAACTGTTTCCAGTCTGTAGCCAGGTCAGTTAAGTAAAATGCCTCCATCTTCCTCTATCCTTCCACCATTTTTCATCCTTTAATTAATTTCATTCTTCTCCTATCACTTGCACACTTTTTATTATCTGTTTCTCCCATATTTTGGCCTCTCTTGTGGTCTTTTTCCTGCATATTAAATATTAAACTTTTAATCATAAGTAACAATAAAACAACTTAAAAAACATACAAGGAAAAACTAAATATAGTGATATCTGAAAAGACTTAAATTAGTCAGCACAAATCTTTCTTATATTTTATCCTTATATCTTTGCTAAATTTTTTAACCCTCATATATGTATTTATTTTTTTTTAAATATTGTAGGTCCTTGTTTGGGCGTAAGGGCAGCTTCAACATTAGGCAGAGCCAAGATTCTTCAACTGAAAATTTAGAGGAACGAAGTTCTGCAGGCAGTACAGACGACCTTGACTCGACAGGCAGTCAGACGCCACGGCGGCTAATGGGTGGTAAATTGTTCTCCGCCATCAATCGTTTTGGGACAGGTGTTCTGGAAAGGACAAGGATAGGGGGATCCCAAGAGATGAAAATTCACACTAGCAAACACAACAGTAGTGTCGATTCTTTGTTATCTGATGTTAATTCTTATTCCAACTGTGATAGTGAAAGTAATAAACTGGCATCTGTGTTGAGAACTACGGGCGAGCAGGACTCTGTGATACTTAGTAATGATTTAGAAAATAGGGATGATAATACTAGTCCAAATTCTCCGACTAGAGTGAGTTCGCCATCACAAAAAACCTCTCCTGTAAGAACTCCTGTGACGCAAAATGATCCACTTGGAGCGCTGGACTTAGACGAAATAGCAGAAGTTATTGAAACGGGCAGTGAGCAGCAAGATTCGGAATTGTCTTCGCTGAACTCAACTTTGATGCCAGGTAAGCAAGCCAATCAATTCTATCAATATATTTATCAATAACAATAAAGATATCAAACTCTATTTCATGATACCCTCAATCCATACGTGTATAAAAAAGATCTGGGAATTGATCTTAATATCACAATTTTTGGTACCACAATAATTTATTATTTCTCAAATCCTAGTAATGTAACTTCTGACACCTAAACAAAACAGCAAAATTCATAATTGCAACCATTATTAGTCCTTTGTTTAACTTTAGTGCAGGCAGTTTGTATATATAATAAACATAAACCTGTTCTAGATAACACAAATAAATATGGCTGCTTTGTTTAGGTATTTACTTAGCTGTTTACATGTTTTATTGTTGTTGTTTTTTCCAAATACATTAAAATACAGGCAACCCTTGGTTTAGTAATTAGTTCTGTTTCAAGATGTTTATTAAATTTGTTTTGTTTGTTTTGTGTATCTTGCATTCTTGAGCTTTCACGATAAATAACATACACGCTAGCAGCCATTTAAAATCATTGAAACTGAGAATATTCTATACAATATGTTGCTAAATATTATTATTCATCATATATTTGGATGGCCACTGATTGGGAAAACTGAAGAATTATTATTGTATTTTAAGCATCGAAGGGAAAACCCCGGGAGCATAAAAGGTTTTACCAAACGAAATTATAAGAATTTTCCTAAACTTAATTAGATATTTAATTATACAGAAAAATCACACTAGTTGACTTTTTTTCCGCATTAACAAGGCTGCCAAAATGTCTTGTCTAGTTATTCGAAAGCCAGTTATCATGCACACGTAGTCAGATTTAAATAAGAAAACAATTTTTTTGGCTGTTACAACATTTTCTAAAATAATTTTAATGCATGTATGTCAAGTTGTGTTTTATGCAGCTGTCACTTTTAATGGATTATATCAATACTCCTAAAATAACACAAATAATATGGTAAAATAATAATAATTTTATCTGTGAAAACTGTTTGTATTTTATATCAATCTCTTTCCACCAGAATCCTACTTTAATTACTGTGGGGCCATTGTGAGGTATAGACAGTAGGGATAAAACCAAAGTCCAATTCTAGTGAAGGATCTCTTCTAATAGTTTCTACAGGCATCCAAATTTCAAAAAATTGATAGCGAGGACCAGTTCAAATAGCTCCTAGAGGAATGTTTGCGTTCATGAAGGCCCAGACGTAAAATTGGAACTTTCCTGCACCCACTTGCTGTGATGACCTCTCTCTTTGGCAACACCCCATTTGAAGGTTTTCATGTCTAGCCTATATGGTAGTACCAACTGGGATCACTCTGGGTCTACGATCCGAGTACTGTTCAGATTGTCCCTAAATATGGCATAGCCGAAACTATTGTCATGTGGTGAGTCCCCACCCCAGATTCCTGGTTATGTCTCGAGCAGCCGATGGTGAGAACATAAAATGGGTGAGCCCATTTATCCTCAAAAGAGTGATAAATGGTGCAATCAAGGCAAGTGTCGCCATAAGAAAACTGCATATGGCACAATTTTCATTCGGACAACGTCCAACATCCAATCAGGCAACATCTTGGCTCTTAAAGAAATACCGTTGAGCAATATGTCTCGTATATAAGTGAAGGTAGAACCCCACAGGTTCCTCGATGTTTGCAAGGATATGGTCACTTGCTATGACCTCGACTGTGTAACCATTGAGGAAATCTGTGAGGAGCTAGCCCCTCAGAATGTCATCGAGGTATACCGCATAGTAGTGAGAAAAAAAACTGATACGTATATCTTTATTTTTGCGACTCCATCCCTTCCATAAGAGGTCCGAGCAGGTTTCCACCTGCTCAGGGTCTGGCCGTTTGTCCCTAGCCCTTGGTGCTATTTTCAGTGCCAGGAGTTTGGGCATATGAAGCTGCGGTGCTGTGGTAAGACAACTTGTGCAGATTGTAAAAAGGAGGCTCACGATATAACATGTGAGTCTCCTAAGTTCTGTGTTAACTGCAAGGGTTAGCACTCTGCTTGGTCTTGGGCCTGTCCAAAATGGAAGGTGGAGAAAAAAGTCCTGGAGATACAAACTGAAAAGAAGACCCCATACAACCAGGCATACAAAGATTACATAATTAGCCAAGCTCCTCTTACAGCCCGATTGTCAGCCAAAATATCAATTGTCCTAACTGCCATTGCACAGTTAAAATTTCAAAGCCATCTTCAAGACCCGTGCCACTGATCTCTGCTAGAGACACAAATAGTCATACTGCGCCAACTATGTTGAAGAAAAAATTTGTACTGGAGGCAACACCTTCAGAGAGGTTATCTTCACCACAACTGTGAGAGATTTGTCTTCATTGGATCCTTGGGTTATTCAACACTCACCTCAACTGGACCAGAAGAGATTTTCTTTTCTTTAGAGGAACTCAACCATGACAACATCATAAATGATGTTCTGGCTGAAAATGCCAACAAAGAATACTTATATTTTTGCAACCTCAAAAAATCTCTGCTTCAAGAAATATTTTGTCCATGTGATCAGTTAGTGATGAAGTAGGACTTGACACTATTTATGGTAGCTTTCTAATAGGAGATGCAAACTACAAACATCTTTGGGAAGTAATAAAGATTTTCCTTGTCTTGTCACATGAGAATGCAATTGTTGAAGATCGTTTTTCAGTCAATAAATCTTTACTGGTTGAAAATAAGCATGAAAAGACAGTCACTGCACAACGTCACATTCATGTTTAGATACAAGAAGCAGGGGGATTAAAAACATACACATTAGCAAAAAGATGTTAGTTTACGTGAGAGGTGCTCAGAAACGCTACCATGAATACTTGGAGATGAAGAAGACAAGAAGAAGGCAGAAAAGAGGAAATTAGTTATACAATTTTAGATTTAGAAGGAGAAATAAATAGATAATTTAATGATGGCAACTGAAAAGAAACGAGAAGCAATAGAAGTGGAGTTGCAAGAACTGAAGAAGAAACAAGCTTCACTTTATTAAATATAGCATAGTTTCTTATTGTATGACTCCCGTGATAATTTTAATTTAAAAGATTGACTTGATACATGAATAATATGAAAGCAAACACAGCTCCTCCTGTTGTGAGAGATTCAGTTCAGGAAATATACAGGTTAGGTAAAATAAAACTAATGATACCAAACTTTTTAGTAGCTCTTAGTTTCCTTTTATTTAGTACGTATTTCTGCACATGACACCAAATTGAATCAAGTTTGTTACAACTTTTTGATAGGGTAAGATATATTTTACTATTTTTCCATCATTTTCCCTGAAATGATTGGTAAGACGTCTGCTTTCTTATTCTTCCATGAGATTTGAGACAAGGTTGGTTGTAGAGGAAGAGAAGGCCAAAATAAATGTAATTAGATTAATATTTTCACATGTATAGTACCATAAAGCTATAATGGAAATTTTATGAGAAGTTGTTCAGGGAACTTGGGAAAAATATTCAGGAAAATGTCAGGGATATATTTTTTTTAATACTGTAGGAAACCGTTATAGATGAACAGATTCAGGCAGGCAGCACAGCTTTCGGACCAGATGACATACATTATGAAATATTGCGACAGCTACAACACTTTTGGACCTCTACAATACTGTTTGGGAATCTACGGGAATC
Source organism: Timema douglasi (assembly GCA_901482245.1). Lineage (NCBI taxonomy): Eukaryota > Metazoa > Arthropoda > Insecta > Phasmatodea > Timematidae > Timema > Timema douglasi. Next base: position 38,052 of record CABEEJ010004131.1, read on the forward strand.
TACTCAGTTCCCATCAATATGGAGGCAAGCAACTCATAAAAGTGGCAAGAATAAATTAGAACCAACTTGTTATTGACCGATAGCCTTAACTAGTTGTGTATGCAAAATATTTGAAAAAATGATCAATAAACGATTTATATGGTATTTTGAATCCCGCAATCTATCTAATATTCATTGTGGTTTTGACCGTAACCAATCCACGTTGGATCACCTTATTCGTCTCGAGACAGCTGTTCGTGATGCCTTTCTCCATAAGCAGCATCTTCTGGTTGTTTTCTTTGATCTGGAGAAAGCATACAACACCATCTTGCGGGACGGTATATTGAAAACACTTATTAATCGGTGATTCTGAGGGAACCTCCTTGTTTTTATATCTAATTTTATGTCGGATACACACTTTCGGGTAAGGTTGAATAACAATTTATCCGATGATTCTATTCAAGAAAATGGGGTGCCTCAGTGTAGTATTTTGAGCTGAACGTTGTTCACTATTGCGATAAATAGCATTGTAGATAACGTGCACTTACTTGTTCGTTCATGCCTTTTTGTGGATGACTACACAATTTATTGCAGTTCGTCAAGTCTCCACAGGGCTGAACGGCAGCTTCAACTCTCTATCAACAATCTTTAGTTGTGGGCATCACGTATTGGCCTTTGCTTCTCTGCAGCCAAGACAACGTTCTTCCACTTCCATGTATTGTGTGGAATACAGCCAGCCCCCATTATTTTAATGAATTATGTTGTTTTACCAGTCTCAGAGACCGTAAGGTTCCTGGAACTTTTATTTATTTTAAATTAACTTGGATCCCCACATCAATGACTTGAAAGAGAGGTGTATAATAGCACTCAACCTGCTCAAAGTGGTTAGTGGTTGGTCATGGGGTGATGATAAGAAAACCTTGATGCGTCTCTATAGGGCCTTGGTAAGATCGAAAAAATTACGGCAGATTTGTTTATTGATCAGCGAGACCTTCGGCGTTAAAGATGCTGGATAGTGTCCACCATACTGGCATTCGACTGGCTACCGGTGCTTTTCGTACCAGTCCAGTCGTTAGCATCCATGCCAATGCCAATGAGCCCACTCTTCCTTACTGGCGGGCCTATCTTCTGGCATCTTACATGTAAAAACTGCATCGGATGCCAGAGCATGTTTCCTACTGTCCTATGTTTCATCCCTCTAACCGTGTCTTGTATGAAACCAAATAGTGTAGTACAATGCCATTTAGGATCAGAATCCTATTGGTTTTTGACACGTGTGGGATAGATAGTCCTGGCAAAGTCTATTCGAAGGTCGTTGCCAAGCTCCCTAAAGCGACCACCCTATATGTTGTATATGATAGGACCTTTAATGAGCCCCTCGCCACCCGCTTTGAGGGTTTAAAACGCTTTTACACAGATGGCTCGAAATGTGGGGCCTCGGTGGGATCCATCTTTGTTGTGAAAGAATCAAATTTTAAATTTGATGTACCTGGTGAATCCAGTGTTTTTCAGTGGAATTAAACACCATTTTTAAATCTTTGTGTTTTGTATGCCATAATTATCACCGGTCTGTTCTCATCTGCACGGATTCCATGAGTGCTCTGTTGGCACTGTCCACTTTGTTCTCTTGGAATCCCCTCGTGCAGATGATACATGAGCAAATTAAAAAAATTGATTTGTTAAACACACAACTATAAACATTGTTTTTCTATTATATATTGTATATTTAAATGTCTTTGCACAATAATACTTAATGACTGCATTATAACTCATTTGGTTAGTGCTAGCCTCTAAATTCAATTTTTATACTTTTTAATTCATTATTTATTTAAACTTCATAAATAGCTCTGTCCATACTATATAGTTTATCTGTAAGTTTTGTAACAATTTTCTTAACGTGTATTAATATAGTTTTTAAACTTTTCATCAACTTATATGTAGTCAAGCTGATGATGAACTATTCATTTTATGTTCAATGTGCATATTCGTACATATGTTTTTTACTATAAATAAATCATAATCATATATTTTGTCTTGCAACAGCACTTTATTATATCTATCCAACTTAGTCACTTTATAAATTAATTTTTTATACATATTTTGACAACAATATATATTCATTCCTTATTTCAAACCATTTTTAGAATGTTTTCTAAAAGGTTATTACTAAGAAATCAAGAATAATTTCCACATATGTTAACATTAGTGACTTTCAACCAATGTTTGCAATACAAATTTTTAGTCAGCTGCATGTTACCACCACTCCTACACTGTATAGACTATAGTTCTACTTCATATAATTTAAATATTCAATAAAATAATTTTTTGTATTGAGGGGGAATATGCCCCACTTTCCTCTCTTTCAGTACAACACTATCCCACAAATCTCCTTAGTTAAATACATAAAGACAATTGCTATTAGTTTTTACTGACACACACAGTACTATTATTTTATATTGATTTTAAATGTTTAAGTCCCACATTATTTCACAAATTTGCAAATCACTTTTAATTTTGCTCAAGTTGGGAATGGCCTGTGATTGTGGCTCCAGGTACCGTAGTGACCCTGGACATGCCCGAGGCGGCAGAGAGACCCCTCCTCTTTGGTCGGGGCGTATCTCGGAGCGCCACATTTGGCGTGGAAACCGAGTCTGGAGGCGAGGAGGTTATTCAGCCCCCCCGTTCAGGGGGCAAAGCCATGCAGAGATCCTCCACCATGCCTGTGGATGTACCTGTTTCTTCCTCAGGAGCTACGACTGGTCTTGGGAACATTGGTTCCACCTTCAAGCTACCCTTCAGGTCTGTTTACCGTTGTATATTAGGCGATGTCAGGAATGAGTGTTACCTAAAACTAATTGTATGGTCACTTTTTAAAATGTGAAGCAGAAGTCAAAACAAAGCTTTAAAAATGCAAGGCAAAGTCAAAAGCTCAACATTTTTACAGTCACATAACATTACTTTTTAAATGATACTTTAAGTGCATCTAGTTAAAGAGAAAGGTTTATAGAAAAAGCCAAGCATGTCTGACCTATTCGAATTGATCCATGCTTAAGTTATAGATGTAATTTAATCAGTAGTCAGTGTTAAAATGCTGATTATTATCCGTTCTAAAATTGTATATATATTGGAATATTTCAAATTTGTTCATAACACATAAAAAAACTATTTTCTTCCTTTGAAATGTGTCAAGGTTTAAGAAAAGAAGATTTGACCTTCAACTTCAACATTTTAAAGCTTTATACACTCCTACCTAAAACATAGGATATTCTGAATTGTCACTATTAATGTAGCATGAATAAACTAAGTTTGAGTCACACCAACATGCTCTGGAGGACCAGTGCTATGAACACGGGGAACGATAATGGAAGGATTGAGAATAAAGTAGAGGAAACTTACCTTTACAACATTTTGTCCTAGTGACGTTGGTTCTTGATAGCTCATCACTTTTACACAATGACATGATTCTAAATCCAGTTTCATAGAAAAAACATTCCTAGTAAACTTGACCACACAATTATCAAAGAGCCGGTGACTGAATATGGTGCTAGACTAGTCACTGCTATTGACAAATGGCGAGAAAAGTGAGACTTCCGAATTCAAGGGTTCTATTAGATTTGAGTCGAATCCACTATTTTATGAATCAGAATCTCCAGTTTACCTTTGATTCCCAAATCCGAACCTGTGAAACATTTTTAGATATAATAGGAAATATGAATATAATATAAAAATAAGAAAAATATTAACTAAATGCTAGAGTTTTGTCATATAATCCTTAGATTATAACATTCCTAAATTCAGTGAGGTATTAAATTACTGGTTTAGGTCCTGGTTGTTTAGTTCATCCTATACTTATATAATTGGTTCTGATTCACCAAAATGCAGTATTAGAGCTCTAAAACAAATTTCACTTAAAGAATTTTTTTTTTAAATATGTAAGATTTAATACCCATCTGAGATTTTTCTCAAATTTCGAATACCCTGATTTGAGAGTCCCATATTTAGTTCTTATAATTCATTGGTTTAAATATATTTTAGTTGCCTCTAAATACAAGGGAAAGGATGGGAATAGTCCAACCTCAAAACGACAACAGAGGAAAAATGTACACTCAATTAGGGAAGAGGAAAGATTTACTTTATATTTTGCCAAGCTATAAGTTTAATACAAATTTGGGTATCTAACATTGGTTTTGCATGGTATGTGCATCATTTTACATGTGTAAGTGTATGTGTGTGCCTAGCAATAGTTTGAAATAGTTATCATAGCACTAGCTTGTTGGTATTTAAAAACACAATAATCTGAGTTTATTTGCATCTAAACTTTAGAAATAAATACCTGAAATAAATAAGCCACTCTAGACTGGTTTACACATTGTCTTTTTGAATATGCTAGACAATTAACGTAAAATAAAAAGTATATATCTTTTTTTCTAAATATGTAAAGGCTCTTAATACAGTTGAAACTTTTTAATTTGGCATTCTATGGTCCTGCAACCCTCACGGTCCGTCATATTTTGAATCTGCCGCCATTAGTTTGAGGGTTGGCCACCAGAGCAGCGCTATTAGTAGCACAGAGGGACCAAATTTGTTAATATCTGCAGCTGAGTGTTTTGGCTATACATTCTTGTTTTAGCTTGTATTTTTGCTGAATTTTAGCCATAAGTTATGTCTTTCTAGAGACAAATAGTTTTGAAAGGTGGTGTATTATTTCCTGTTTTAAGTTTTATTCTAACTTGTATGACATGGTCAATCCTCCCCTGTGGCGGTAGCGGCCTTTCCCTATCTGACCAATATATCACCACAGCGAGAGCGGTAATAAAAAAATAAATATGCTAATAAATCATCAGGGACCTTTAATGACCACCAGACTACCACTCAATCCAACCAAACCCAGCTGTCAGCACCTACCCTTGTTTATTTTTATCAGGGAATTAGACTTGTAGTTAAATAAAATCAGTAGTAGTAACAATTAGGGCCTTTCGGAAAGTTTATTTATAACAGGAAAATACTTGAATTTATAACTTTATAAGATGAAATAAGGTTGCGACTTCCACGCAACAAATTATACATTTGAACGTAACATAAATTCTCTCAAATTAATCAAAATTATAATCAGAGTTTATTTATAACTGGTAAATATCTAAGTTTATATCTTTATAAGACGACATAAGGGTACGAGTTCTACGCTATATATTAGACATTTAAACATAACATAAATTCTCTCCAATTAATCAAAATTATAACCAGTGTACGAATTATTAATTATAGGACGAGCAGTAAAGTCGGCTTACAACATTAAAATATTGCTCTAATAATGTCTGTAATATACAATTTCACATTGGGGATTCTACAAAAACATATAAGAGCTACCTTGAATTCAAATCTCAAAAGACTAGCTTGTCAATAAAGTACATACAAAAAGTAGTTACAGAAATCTAGGCTGTTCCATGCTTTAATTCTCACTCTAACTGCTTCATATCTACCAATAACATAAGTTATACGCCAGTGCGTAAAGGACCTATTCCTTTGACCAAACTTTAATAATGAGTTTCAACGTGATCGCGAAGAAAAAGGTCAACTAATACTTTAATCTCAGCTCAACGATATTAGCCGTAATAAATAGATATTATAAGACAATTTCCATGACTTCGAAATGATATAGAAACACGCAAAAAACCTAATATAAATTAAAGGCAACTTATTCTACTGCACAAAGAGGCGGCTACATATTTAAATATCTGTACGCAAACCCTTCCCACTAACATAATAGTTACAAAAAAAAAAAAATTTGAATCTCCAACATGGCTACTTACATTATAAGATGTTCCTTAGAACTATTGGCGTCAAAGAGTACTGAGAATCGCTGGGCACTTGCTTATATTCTGCTTGTAACAGCGGGGGAAATGTGGATGGATTGCATGACATAAGGTAATGTCATTCACAGCAAATGAGAGCTTAGATTACATCATCAGCGCCTGCGCATAACGCTGTGAGGTACTAGACGAAGATGGGGGGTGGGCACACTTAGCTCTACAGCTCCAATAACCTCCACATGGCCGTGCTTGCGCATCAACCACTACATGGGCTTAGTCCTGTGGAAACAACTGCACGTCCCCGAGAGGCCTCAGATATTGTTTACTCTTAGTGGCGGTCACAGTCATCGGCTGGTATGTCTTCATGCTCTGTATGTCGCTCCGGTATAGCCGTTAAATGGGATAAGTGCTGGATATACTCTTGGTGGCGGAGGTTTGCTGGTTATAGTTTGTAGCCACGGTACAATCACAGTAAGTATGTAGAATGAGAGTGATAATGCCTAGAGCTTAGAGCAAAAGGGTCCTTATGAGTCAAATTCTGTGGTCTATTACTTATCACTCCTTAGGGTGCCAGAATAAAGAGTTTCAACTGTACCACATTTAAACGTTAAAACTAAAATACGAAAATTACAGCTTTCTTTGTCCAAACTTTGCCTGTTATATAAAAAAAAATCACGCCCTATAGCTTCAATTATGATCTAGCCTAGTGTTCTTAAGGCTTTTCACTATCTTCACTTTTCCATTGAGTTTTAAAAGTAACCCCTACTCCCCCTCCCCCTTTCCTCTCTTATTTCGTGGCCTTATTGTTAAAATATGTGGGTACATTTGTTTGCGAGGAGGGAAGTTGACTTAATATAACACTTTTAATGTCACAGTTCAGTTGTCGTCTTTGTGTTTTTTGTTGTCCTTTTTGGTAGCCTCGTTCATCAGTCATCGAGTTGTAGATATTGCATGACTTTTGTTTGGATCAAGTTTTGTGTTTGATATGAGTTTATCATGGTAACAATATCAAATTAAATCTCAGAGTTTGAGGCTCGAGCCTTGATTGGCTTCACTGGAAGTGATTTTACTACAGGTGATATATCATTATGATTTCCCAATCTACTCTCCACGCTAATGCAGTTGCACTCACTTTAAATAACCATTATCCTTACACCTTAAGGTTGAATATATATAAAAAATACTTTAACAAACACAAACATTCGCCTCCAAATTATAAATTTAATATTATGTGACCTGTTTCGATGGTCAGATATCCTAAGGCATCACTCTCGCAATATTATGATCAATCGATGACATGGAGATTGAGGTTTGAACCCCTGTCGGGTTTATTGAGTTGTTTTTCACTCTTTTTCCACACAGATGTGGATACACTTTCTATAAAATCAACCATTCTCATTTTTAACCTATTAGTGTAACTACTACAGAGGCTTATAACCTGATTGTAAAAAAAAACTTAGTGTTATTTTGTTTAGTTTTTTCATTCGAATCAAATGAAATCTGCTATAATAACTTATTATTGTTTGTTTGGTGACTCCTCTTACAAAATAAATCACTACCTTCAAGTAGTAGTAGTGTAAGGTGCTAGAAGCCACCATTACACTAATGTAGTTGTATTAAATGCTTGTAGTGTTGAACCTCCCTCCTGATTCCTTCCCCCCACTCCTTGGTTTGTTACGAATGTTGTTCCCTTTGCAGCAACCGCTTTTCTCCCGCCAGATTTAGTCTGCGAGCGAGGGAGCTCCGCGCTGGCACACAGCTCATTGAGAATGCTATCGCTAACTTCAGGTTAGATGTTGCTCCATCGCTTGATTTTCATTCAAACAAATACTTTGTGTGGCTGCATATAACTAGCATCAGGCGGGGTTTTTTTCAACTGAATTGGGGTATACATGTTGATGAACAGAGGAGGTTGTCGTTTTTCACGGTATCGCCGCAGGTTGCGACTGCTTACAAGCGAATTGATACCAAAATATGTGCTTGGCAACGGTTTTCTTGACCATACTTGTGTTGTTCTCATTTTTTTTTTAATAAAAAGAATTAGTGTCTTATTGCTTGGAAATTTATAATAAGACAGTGTAGAGACACTTTACACTATTGTAGAGTAAGTGTATTGAAGGAAGTCAACCTGAAAGGATAGTTAGGCTAGGCCTAGATATAAACTAACACATTACTCTCTTCTTTTCTTATTAAACTTTTACACTTCCCACTTCTTCACACTTCCACAATTACACATTGTTTTGAATTTTTTTGTGGTTATATTATTATTATTATTATTATTAGCTCCGCGTCTTACTACCCGTTCAGGTTATACGCACTTACGCTAATGTGTAATGGTAGGGTGATTGTGAGATGAAATGGAGGACCTACAGTTTAATGTGCAATCCGAACCACGGTGGAGGTCTGGCATTCCTCACATTCACAAGTTGTGATTAATACACGTCTTGTCAGAGGTGAAGGAAGGGTTTGATAATTAGATCAATTTATGCCGGGACCGGGGATTGAACCCCGGACTCCAGCACAGAAGTCCAAAACCTTACCCCTAAACCACCAGGTCACCTTTTTGTGGTTATAAAGATTTGGTGTAATGAGGTGGACTGGATAGAGCTAGCTCAAGATAAGAATAGGCTGTATGTAATTAGGTGGACTTAATAGAACCAGCTCGAGATAGGAATAGGTGCCATAATTTTGTAAGTGCATTGCAAAACTGAACTTTCAAGTTTCTAATGCCCTAGAGTAAAAAAGTATATTAACATAACAACCAATTCTACCATTAAAACTTTCTTATTTAAAATTTGTTCTGGTTAATCCATGAAATATTTCAACAAACTGTATTTTATATATCAATAAAATTGTGCATTTAGTTTCAAGATCTATAATTTTAAAATACTTGTTGCTGTTATACCCAAAACATAGTGTTTATAAAAAACTAAACAATTACTTCACACAACCGTCATTAAAACTCACAATAATAAATATTAATCTTGGTGTTTAAAAACTGAAAAATATTAATATTTTAATGGGGCTATTTGTAAATTGTTAAATTGAAGAAAATTTTATATGATGTTTTACTAACAATACAAATTGATTAACAAATATTACTACACAAATGAACTTTTCCAGAAAATTACACTATGTTAACAATATAGTTATGGAAATGTATTTATTGACTTAGTTAATATCATATATAATTATTATTTGTTTTACATATTATTGCAGCCACACAAAAGTGTTTTAACATACTTAAAAGTAATTATTTTATTTTAAATGGTTGGGTACTAATATTTATTTGGTTACCATTTTTTATCTCAAATTAATTAGTTTTATTATTCTATTTTTATTCTTATCCATGTTTATTCACAATGTTTACTTAATTTAAGTTGTGTGGGAACTGAACAGTTGAGCATGTAACTAGTTTTTTTTATTGATTTCTGCATTGCAAAACTTAAAACATCGCTAGTTAACAGTCCAAATTCTGGATTACATATGCAAATAGTTTTCTGCATCTTCAGTTTTATTTTAGATGGGGACAGTCAAAGTGTTTGTCTAGGCCAAAGGGGTATAGGAATGGGAAAAAGTAAACTCTTAGGGACTGCCAGATCCTCCTTATAATTTGGTCCTAGAAGTGACTGCTTAATGACATCTAAAAATTCTTTAGTTAAGATCAACACAGTCAAATTGTCTTACACATGTGTTAGGGGCCCCACTGTCAGCAGCGTACTCTGATTTATAAAGGGGGCCATCTTGATTTCTGAAGGAACCCAGAGTTCATTTGATCCTAGTATCCCACAATGAAAATGTTCCTATGCCTCTGCCTGACAATTATCTAAATTTAACTCTTGATGTTCCATGCATGTTTATATTCTCACAATAGCCTAAACTTTTTTTTCTTTTTTCGGAGATCAATATTTATTTATTATATGCCTCTTAAGCTATTGTGTGCATTTACTTGTTGCATCTTTTGCATGGATATGTAATGTTTTCCTGAAAATACATAATGTTTTGAGTAGCAAAGAATATCTTATCCACAAACTGTACTTTTACTTATATAGTTAGGTATGTTAGTTTAGAGATGAAATAAGGAAAGCATAACAAATTGAATAATTTCACAATGTACAAGGACAAGTCTTCTTTTTTGCCTCACCACTAGTGGAAAATTATTATTTTGTAAATTTAGGTATATTGTTTTTTTTGTTGAAACACTTTAACCTAATTAAAAAAACATATTTATTAAGTTTAAAAATTATATCATACGAGGGTGATCCCAAAAGTAAGGTCGCCGGGGGCTTAATAAAACTGTTTTGGTGGCTGTTGAATATCTGTTGTGATTGGGAAGATCGACGGAGCACTCTGTATGATCTTTGCATTTTGGTCCCTGGGGTGTCTCGAAGCATCATACACAGGATCTTAACCGAAAAGTTGCAATATCGGAAGGTTTAGCGCTCGACGGGTTCCATGAATGCTGTCAAAAGATCACAAGCAGCAACGTGTTGATTCTTCCCGCGAGTTTCTTCATCGCTCTGCGGACAATGAAGACTTTTTGGACTCTATTGTCACAGGAGATAAAACCTGGGCATTTCACTTCACCCCAGGGAAGAAACAGCAATCGCGGGAGTGGCGGCATTCCTCTTCTCCGAAGCAGAAAAAATTCAAACAAACACAGTCTGCCGGTAAAGTCATGACAACCGTCTTTTGGGATCTAAAGGGAGTATTGTTGGTCGACTTTATGCCTGCTGGGACCACAATAAACGCTGATCGGTATTCTGAAACTCTGAAAAAACTCAGCCGGGCAATTCAGAACCAGAGAAGAGGAATGTTGAGCAAGGGCATAAGCATTCTCCATAACAACGCTTGCCCACACATCACCCGTCAAACTGTCAAGCTTCTGCAAAAGTTTGTATGGGACATCCTCAGACACCCACCCTATAGTCCAAACTTGGCACCCAGCAACTATCACCTGTTCCCTAAGTTGAAAGAACATTTGGCAGGACAGCGATTCAGCTCCGACAACGGGGTGATAGAAGAGTTTCAACAATTCCTCAAGGACAGAGCCACAGCGTCTACAAAAATGCATCGACTGAAATGGGGATTATGCAGAAAAATAGGTAATTGAACGTAAAAATTATGGCAAATAATTTTTTTTAAATTAATAAAAAATAAGAGACCTTACTTTTGGGATCACCCTCGTATATATGGTACTACAGGAACAAATTGTTAATTGTATTGAAAAACTGGGAAAATCAGGAAATTTCACTATATAGTTTGCAATTTTACAAAACTCAAATCATAAATAAGAAAAACCTTTTTTCACAAAACTGAATAAAAATTCTGTAAATAAACATTTTCTTTGAAAGTATAGAATAGTATTTCAAAAATATTTTAGTTGTCATTTTAAGAACTGCCCTATTATTTTTGAAGTCGTTTAAACTACATACACTCATAAATATGTATTACTGTATTTTCTACTAACTTCTTTTAAGGCTTTGAACATAAAATACCTAGTTTAGTTTCAAGGATGTCAGACCTTAAATTATTTGTGCTTTGCCCACTTTTGAAGCGAATATATCTCAACTTGAACCTCATCAGGGTTTAATTCAAATTTCTTCGAGGGGGTTGACCAACATTTCAACTAGTAAAAGCTTATCAATCTTCCTTCTTAGAGATCAGATGTGACCTTCAAGTAAAAACTTGTGCAGTATTTTTGGTCCTATTTTGCTCTTTTTCACAATCAACAAAATTCATTGTGTAATAGTGTGAACTTTTTTATTGGTGATAAAGAATTGGTTTGCAAGTTAAGATTGAGCAAATGATTGATCTATAGTAACAATTATTAATGTTTTTAACTTCTAGTCCCAGCAGTTTGACCTCGAAAAAGTCGAATGAGCTTCTCCAAGGGGGGCTAAACAGCCTCAAGTCTGCGGCCACATCAGTTGTCAAGAAGTTTGACGAAATCAAAGAGGCCATGTCAGTCACCAGCACTCCCGTCAAGGCTGGCACCGGGTGAGTTCATGTTGCTACGTTTGTAAAATTCGGCAGGGATCAAACACACACAAGTTTTATGGGCCACTCGAAATAAACCTTTAGTTTACATGAGGAGGGTGTGATTACTTTGATCTAGATTCCTTTTAATTTAGAGAGTTTATATACGAAACAAAACATTTATCCTGATCATGTCTAAGATAAAGTACAGCTCTGTGATAAGCTGAAATCAACAAAAAATCTTATCTGCACTGGGGGGCACGTGGACTTGATGTCAAGTTGGGTTTACTCTACATAAGATCAAAGTTCAAACTCCAGCTGGTTGTACACGAGGATGATTTTTCATAAATAGTTTCGAAATATCCTTTCACGCTAATGCAAGTTCATTTCCTATTAAATATACCTTCCTCATCCCTAACTTACAAATATAGTTAAATGTGAATAGTCTGAATATAATACGACATGTTACAAAAAAAAATCAAGCAATCTTGTTAGCTTCACTAATCAGCATCATAATCATCATCATCATCATGGACTGTTTCCAGCCTGTGGCTGGGTCACTTTAGTAAATTTCCTCCATCTTCCTCTATCCTTCCACCATTCTTCCTGATTGACTTGCTTCCATTCTTCTCCTCTCATTTGCATACTTTTTGTGATATGCTCCTCCCATCTGTTTCTTGGCCTCCGTTGCAGCCTTTTTCCAACACATTTCTTCTCCATATTTTTCTTTGGCATCATCTCCTTCTCCTTCGTCATTAGATAACCTAATCAACTAAGCCTTGCTTCCTCTACTCTATCTCATGCAATCCCTGTACCGCCAACTCTTTTCCTGATAACCTCTTTCCTAATCCTGTTTCTCCTTGTGACCTGCTCCTTACAATCCATATTCCCATGGCCTCAATTTTTCTGGTTTCTCTTACATTCCCTGTCCATGTTTCTGCTGCATATGTGACAATGGGTACTAAGTTGCAACACTTCTTACACTTCAAGGCTACCTTTCTACTCTTCTCCATAAAAGCTCTCTTACACATATACAGAACAACTCCCTTTGCTTCCCCCGCATTAGAGCACTAGGGCACCTATATAAAACAAATATCTATGTAATATAACATGGGAATATAATCAACTTATACACATAATAGGACATTGTAGGGGAATGCGAAGCACACTTTTTAGATTCAAAGCAAACTTGAATCAAATATATGACATTGTTTTGAAACAGAATTGAAGTTGTTAGTTTTGTGTAAAAAAAAAAGTTTATATTTATATATATATTTAAATGATATTTAAAAAAATTATGCACTCACATACTTAGAAAATTAATTGTTACCAGGGTCTGGGACTTTGATGACATAAAAATGATAAAAAATACTTCAATTTTCAAAAAATTATCTATAAATAAGAACAAAAATTTGTAATGAATGTACACAACTAGAACAAACATGTGCTTTACAAATGAAAACCTAACTCTTGAATTTTTTTAAATATGACATTGACAGAAGTAAAAGCTACCCCTTCCCAACGCAGCCCTCTCTGGCTTAGTTGTAGTATCTCACCAGGATTGTGTATCTTACAACCAAACAAGCAAAGAAGATAGAAAGTTTATTGCCGATATTATCTTCTCATTCTGACAACTATATGTCAACTATGTTTATTATTGGTATTTACATCCATGACCTTCCAGCCTGTGGCCTCAGTCACTTTTTACTTTCTCGCTATCTTACAGGTAGAGAGAGTATTGTGATCGTCAAAAAAATATAACTCAAGATTTTGATGAATGTTGACATTTCATGACTCCCTGAATCCAAGAAAGTGGTTTTTGACTTTCTGTCTGTCTGTACCTCCAACTAGAGCCTAAACTATCTTACTGATTGGGCTAAAACATGGTATCTAGGGTTTTCATAGGGTTGCCCTGAGGGTTTATTGGAATTGGATATCTAACCCTAAGATTAAGGGTAGTTTAATGAAAGGCAAAAAGAGAAATAGTCGGGCTTTAACGATTTTGATTAAATTTCATTTATAAACATTTTATAAATATTCCAACCAAAATGGCTTCTCTCAATATTTTGGCAAAACAACTTTAAGGTATCCGGTTTGATGTGTAAATTATCTTATTTTATAATATCTTCTAAAATATTTGAGATATGAAAGTACTTATCATTACAAATATGTAGGTCTCTTTATAATACAAATATTTTATAAGAATCATATTTTTATAAAACCAATAACTTTCAAGCCATATGTAAAAATATATATTTTTAACTTTTCGAACACAAAAGGCAAAAGTATTGCGACTGCGAAAGAAAATCTAACCTGAAATGTTGATAGATGTCGACGTCTGTCTGTGTGTCTGTTTAAACTTAAAATTAAGAGTGGTTTAAGAAAGGGCGAAAAGAGAAAAAATCGATTTTCTCAAAATCGACTCTAATGATCTTGATTAAAATTCATATCTAGGTGTTGATTAAGATTATAAATAAACTGGCTATTTTCATTTTACCATGAAAATGACTTTTAGGGTACTTTACAGAAGCTGAAATTTCCGTATCTCTGCAACTATTTGAGATACTAAATAACTTATTGCAAAATTGTAGTACTATTAAAAATAAAAAACTTTATGAAATATATTTTTCTAAATCCAACAGTTTCTGAGATATTGGCAAATATATTAATACAATTTCATGAGCTTTAGTTGTAAAGAGATACTACTTAATTTTTAACGCAATAATTCTCCAATGCCATAGATTAATTAAATATAAGTAAGTCTTTAAAAGTTTATGTTGTACAAACATTTCTCCTAAGAGGTTTAAGGAAAAACAACAATGATGTATATCCATTTTAGACTCAATAGTCAATATTTACACTTTTCATTAGTCAAAATTTATAAATGAGGAATTTAATAGCAATGTGATGCCATGAAGGTTTGCAACACCTAGTAAAATGCAAAAAAAAATTAGTCAGAAGTTGAAATTTTAATACGAAGTGTTGACCCTTGTGGACCCAACATTGATCTTTTTTTATCGGTTCAAACATACAAATGAGGACATTAATTCTTTAAAAACAAAAATTATAAAATTTAAAACCAGAACTAAAAAAAAAAGTTTTACAAAATTATAGTGCAATTTATGCTTGGGTTTGCTAGTGTATATTATTTTGTTTCACATATATTACGAGTTTTGAGTAAAATGTCTCCATTTTCAAACAATAGAGCGAGAAAGTCCGTGCAGAGTTCTGTACCATTTATTTATTCAAGCCATATATATTCCGCTACCAGCTTGCTAGGCCTATAATAGCTTCACATGCTTTATACTCTAACTTAAGACTAGAACAGGCACAGCATCCAGTCCCTGGCTGTTAATTCATCACTGTGTAAGGATTAACCCACATTTTATCATTGATAATTTTTTTGCCTATACCAGGAATTGAACCCGTGACCCTTAGCTAAGTAGTCAAACACGCACATATAAAAATATATATCCACTACAAGGGGATCATGAACAGAGTTTATGTACATATAAGCACTGTCTGTTATATATAAGGTTGATTTGTCATAATAATCCGGGACTTGATTATCTCGCAGTTGTTTGTAATATTTCATTCTAACCTGATATAATCCAATTAATTATCTTAAGTACTTCGGATTTTCTCATATGAATATTAATTGTATACAACAGGTGCTAATGACAATGGTTGAACATAAGTTGAGTATTTTAACTGTCAATATTTTTATTGGCGAAGTTTTCTAATTGTCAAAGCCAGATTTTTTTTTTCCAAAGAAAGGTCAAAGCTAATATTTTTCCTAGTTCCAGTCTCAAAGCTACCCACACACCTAGGAGACTGTTCTAAGC
Source organism: Timema douglasi (assembly GCA_901482245.1). Lineage (NCBI taxonomy): Eukaryota > Metazoa > Arthropoda > Insecta > Phasmatodea > Timematidae > Timema > Timema douglasi. The sequence continues at coordinate 53,665 of CABEEJ010004131.1, forward strand.
TTTGCTATGTATATTTGAATGTGAATAGCCAATGACTAACGGAGTTTTTTTTTTATTAGACTCGGCCGCGTCGGTGACAGGGATAGCCTCTACAGTGAGGGGGACACTGCAGATACGACGACAGAAAGTGTACGCAGAATCTCCAATGAGTTCTCCCCCTTGGCTGTTCACATGCACCTGGATTACTGGGGGAATAATTTTTTTGACTTGTTTGGGGAAGGCAGTCGGAAAGGAAGTGCCTCTAACCTCCAGCCTCTTGGTAAGTCTCCCCCGCCTATTCTTAACATTGGTTATATGTGTGAAATTTAGTGATTCTAGTATGTTATGATATTAATTTATATTAGTTGAAAAAATGACACCTGGACACATGATTCAAACCTGGGACTTTCGGCTAAGTGCACCAATGTTCTACCACTAAGCTATCCGGTATTTGTCATTTATTCGGAGTCATTCATCACTCATAATTTAAGGCTGAGTCTGCGATGGATTTGTTGTATTGTATACTTGGTAGCATAACAGCCCTCCCAACTCATAGATGGTTGGGGTATCTGATAGCTCATGATACTATTGGTTACTTATATGTAGCTGATGATTTCCACACATCCGTTACGGACTCAGCCTTAAACCATGAGTGAAGGATGACCATGAGCGCGGGACATATCCTGGATAGCTCAGTGATAGAGCATTGGCCTGCAAATCCAAAGATTCTGGGTTCGATTCTCATGTCTAGGAGTCATTTTTCAGCAAATTTAAATTAACCGATTTGTGGTCTCCTCCAAACGGTCACTGCTGTAATTACAATTATTTGCAACCCGAGTGTTGATACTCATGTTATAATATCACCTATATATATATATATATATATGTAATAGAATAGTTATATCAAATTAAGTACAAATAAAAGTAAAAACACTAAGACATATTCACTAACACTCCAATATTTCACTACCACATCTTCCTCTACTACTTTCCGAGGAAGGTTGCATGTTGCATCAAAATATTGAAGTGTTTGTAAATATGTGTTAAAGTTAGTACTTTTATTTGTGGGCCATTTTCTCTATTTCTATTATAATATCCATTTATTAACATTGGTTTTGTTTCGTTTGGTGGAGATTTTTCATCTATATTTAATATATGAAACTTTGTTATCAACATTAAATATTATTTATGAAAGAATGTACAGTATAGAGCGATAAGAACAAATAAGAGGAGAAAATACAGATGGCTCTCAAAACCAAATGAGGTCACATTTTACATAGTTTCAAATGAACAAAAAAAATAATTGTCACTTAAAAAATCAATCGATACCCAAGACTTCTAGTTCGGCATCTATCAACTGTTTAGTTATAGAGGATGTAAGCATCCTGTAGCAGACAATCTCTACTTTTAGTGAGGACAGCCCTGCACCATCTATTAGAACTCCAGATGGGAGTATGAAATGCGCATCACAACTCCTTAAAAGAGGGAAATGGGATGAAAAGGAAATTAATAATTAGGATTAACCCTTTTAGTGCCACACCTATTCCAGAATTCGTGCGCAAAGAATGACAGAGGCCTGTTAGGTTTTGTGTACCAAGAATGCCACAACTATTTCCTCATTTTTATAAGAGTTAGTAAGAAAATTCGCCAAACCTTTATTTATGAAGGGTTTATTTTGATTTCTATATTCATTTTAAACCTTATATACTGTTCTTTAATAATAGTAGATAAATTTAATTTAATTAAAATTATTCAATTTCTAAATTTTAGATTTAATTTTTTTCAAAACTAAAGCTATATTTTAAAATATATTATATATACATTTCAATATTATTTTACTGTAGTGCATTTAGCTTTATATAAGAAAATAAAGTTTTGAATATATATTATAAATAAAAACGGAAACTTTTATTTGATATCTTACGTTAGATATTTTTTGGTCATTATTGCTCACTTTACAGCAAGATATATTAAATTGCTTACCTCATGAATAAATATTTAAGATTACACCTAATGAATGCATTTTTCAAAAAACTTTTAATAATGTATAATTTGACAATAAAAATTTTTTATATAATTTTATAAAGTCATTACGTTTATTTACTTACATTGGTAAAGAAATAATTTTATTCACATGACATAACCTGAAAATCTAAATAGTATTTTTTTTTTGAACTCAGAACAATTTAAACCGTACATTGGAAAACTGTTTACAAAACTATATACATCAGTATGAAGGTGAGCCACACTTATGTTTTTCCATGCAGCTCATACGGAAACCGGCGTTGCACTTAGCACATTGAGTACGCTATTGTCCCATTGTTATCGGAACTGGAAGTTTAGTACATTTACAACTATTTAAGGTTGATTTTTGTTGCCAACCATATATAAATAAAAGGGGGAAATGTTCTCTTTCCAGTGATATATGACAATATTACACTTATCTATCAGATAAAGCGAGAACTAGCTCAAATATGGAAAGTCGACCTCATCGGCTCTGGCACTTTTAACGGTAGTAAGCGGAGCCGATCAGATCAGCTCGTGGCACTAAAAGGGCTAAGATAGGGATGCGCAAAGTCCACTTTTTTAAATCCAAACAAACTCAAAATAGAATATTTTTTTAAGCGAATACGAAGCTGATATTTGTTTCAAAGCCCAAGCCTGTTTTTCGAATCTTTGCACACTCCTAGATCCAGCTCAAAACATGTAAATAATAAATTGTTATGAAACATTATTTATTTTGTTCACAGGCTCTCTAGCATCATCCCAACTTCAGCTTTTCCCAGAAAATTTGTATTCCCGAGATGCGCTTACACGGTGGGTAGTTTTTTTAGCACTGTGTCTTACTACCGGTTTGGGCTATACGCTTAAGTACTAATTACGCTAATGGACTAGGAATTGGGAAGGTTGAATATAGAGGAAGGGAACCCACATTTTCATGGAGGAAGAGTGGAAAATCCTTTAGGGAAAAACACCCCTAGTTCACTCTGGTGAGATTTGAACCTCGATCTCCCCGTCCTATGCAGTCTAGCTCAATACAACACTAGTGTGTTAGCTAACTACACCACCTCGGCGGGTAAACACAGTGGGTATTAAAGTATAGCATGAAATATTAATAAATATAATTTTAGATCAATTAACAAATAATGAACACTGACAAGATTTCACTCCATGATTATTTTAACTCGCAAGACTGGGGTTCAAATTCTGAGCAGGCGCATCAAGGGTTAATTTTTTTTTTTATTAATGATTATAATTCTCTCAAACCTGGGACCCTCTGCTTAGCATGCTGATGCTCTACCACTAAGCTATCCAGGATTTGTTTTGTACTCACGGTCATTCTTCACTCATATCCTTGTGTCATTTTAAAATTTATTACTAATAATTTAATTGGGCCCCTATGACTTCACTGTTTGTTTTAAGCTTAGCTAGTGAATGACCAAATAATCAGACATGTGACAATAACACTATATTTCATTGTTTCTTGTCTATGTAAATAAGGAAGATAGATGCAAACTTTATCCCCATTGTAATATTTAGGTAGTGCGAACGTTATCTAAGTGAAAAAAGTGGTAAGGATCCAAAAGTTTAAACAAATCAATGCTATGTTAAAAACACTGTGTGTGTGAGTGCGTGCGTGCGTGCATGTTTTTGCGGTTAAAATTTTTAAAAGTGTGTTTCTGTTGACTTTGTAGAGACCCCAAAGCTCCAGTGGCTCTCGAGATATTGATGACGACATGCTCCAAGTGCCATAACTGTGGATCCGCCCTCTACGACGAGGAAATAATGGCTGGGTGGTCACCTGAAGATTCTAATCTTAACACAAAGTTAGTAAACTCATCATATACACTCTGCTTTAGGTAGGAAAGGACTTTTTATTATTTTTACTTTTGTGTAATGGTGTGTGAAACTTCGAAATCTCGACTTGGCTTTGAAACAAACATCAGCTTTGACTTCACTTCACCAATACACCAGTGTGAGTTATTCTATAGGTGTGTAAGAGACCTGCTAGGGTGTACTTTGTACCTATTGTCACTTATGCAGTAGACACATTGCCATTGACTGTTAAGAGAGACTTTGAAAGGGGAGAAGTTTGTGAGGAGACTATCAGCTGTCGCGAGGAGAAACAAGATAAGGAATTAAGTTAGCCTGGAGAGAGGGGAGTGGAGGAGGAGAGGTACATATTATTATTATTATTAGCACCACGTCTTACTACCCGTTCGGGTTATACGCACTTACGCTAATGTGTAATGGTAGGGTGATTGTGAGATGAAATGGAGGACCTACAGTTTAACGTGGGATCCGAACCACGGTGGAGGCCTGGCATTCCCCACATTCACAAGATGTCTTGTCAGAGGTGAAGGAAGGGTTTGGTATTCATATAAATCTGTGCCGGGACCGAGGATTGAACCCCGGCCGCCAGCATAGAAGTCTGACACCTTACACCTAGACCGCCAGGTCACCAGGAGAGGTACAGGGAGTGCATGATATAGTTAGACGAACCAAGAATAAGATGGTGTGATAATGTAATGAGGATGAGAAAGAAGACAATACCAAAGAAAATTATGGAGATGAAGTATATAGGAAAAAGACGACGACAGCTAAAATACTCAATTTATGGTTAATTATTGCCATTTTGAACTGTTATCAATTAATTTGCATTAAAAAAAAATAAAAGTAATTAATTTACAAGTAACTTTTCCAACTAATTTTAGGGCGTACAAATGTGCAAATAGTAATAGTATCATAATTTTTTTAAAGCATAAAACAGTTAACAAAAACTATTCTTACCTCGATTTGGCCTCAAGAATATTTCTTATATTCGATTCAAATTCACTTCAAATTAAAAAAGTGGGCTTCGCACACACATACTTCTCATAGTTTGACTCATCCATTTGGCCTTTCTTTGTAGAATCACCTGCAAAATGGTTATCTTTCTATTTTCTCTTCTTAGGACTTCTACTTTAGCGAGACACTCTGTCTACTTTACCCTCTCTATTCTCTTCAGGTTCATTGTTTCAGCTCCATAACAAAGCGACGCTCCATATGTTACACATAACCAGTTTCGTTCTCATCTATAGGTTCAGTTTGACAATCACTAACATCCTCTTGTTGAAACCAGCACTGGCCATTTGCAAATAAATGAGAGCTCACCTTTATGTTTTTGTTTTAGGTGTCAGTTTTGTAACAAGGCGACCGTCCCTTTCCTGATGGTCACAGTGTTGGACTATCGAGGGCAGGTCATGATGGTGCCGGCCGTGAGTCAAGAGAGTGTCTTTACAAACAAGGGCAACAAAAGTTCACTCTCTCAGCTTTCAAATTTAGGTGGGTATTCTACGGAACGTGGGATATGGTGGGTGTTATTACAAACCAGGGCTGTGGAGTTGTTACGCCAAGCCTTCAACCCAAACTCCTCTATTTTTCTACTTTCTGACTCCTTCAGAAATGTCTAAAGTATATTAATTAGTATAAAAAATTAACTGCGGTAAAATGCTCCAACACAGATGACTTCATATGAATCTTCTTTGACGTTGGGATTTTATATTTGAGTAAATTGGTCATTGGTCAATCCATATCACAAATATTGGCCATAAAGAATAAAAAATATATACAATTACAATACAATATAGTTACCATATATTGTATTATACAATTACATTTACCATATATTGTAATAGTATTATAAGTTTTTATTTTGAAGCGAGAGTCGGAGTTTGTACGTTTTTACCGACTTCACGCGAAATTGCTTCCTACTCAGACTCCACAGCCCAAAACCCCGAGGGATGTGCAAAGCTTTGAAAACTTTTACTTTGCTTTGAATATTTGACAGCTTCGACTTTACTTCGAAAAGATTCTGGTTTCAAAAGCTACAGAGTTTTTATAAAAAAAATTAAAAATATGTCACTCTCTGCTCTTATTATCACGACATCCAAGGTTCACATCATTAAAAATCTATGGATATTGAATTAAATGTTTGAGTATTTTATTTATTGATTAGGACAAATAACAATATTTTGTAAGTAATATTTGGTGTGTAAGTTAGATAAATATGGATAATTTATTTTTTTATTTATGTGTGACTTTTCTTGATTGAATTCGAAATTATTGCATTTTATTGAAGTCATATTTTCTGTAAGTTGTAAGTGTCTGTGAGAGCTCCATGGGCTCACTTAATTTAAGCTTGTTTTTTAACGGTATTTTTTGCTCCACTCTCCATTTATAAAAATACGGGTGCACTTCCCCTAAAATCTTCCTCATCCCTAATAGATTAGCGCAACTAATACATATGCGAACAATCCAAATGTGTTAAAATACTACAAGCTATGCTTTATTCCTTTCAAATGTGTTTCATTTAATTTTAAATATTTGTGTCCTATCTTTTTTTTTTCTTTAATTCCAACTATCATTTGACTTTTATTGAAAAAGTTAAGTTTTGAGAATATGTATTTATTGATTTCAAACTTGGCTAGGATTAAACCTCGAGAGCTTTTTGAAAACCTCGTTTGAGCTCTTTGTATTAAAAAAAACTTGAGCTTGTATATCCCTATTTATTAATTAATTTTAGTTTTCTGATTTTAGCTGTAAGTAGCACATCCGTTGACTCATCCAGTTTATTAGACCCAGATCTATCTGGTGGCGGTGGTTGTAAATCTGCCGAGTCTGAAGGTGACCTTATTTCAAAGGATGGCAACAAGGTGAGTTCAACTTATTGTAGGGCTTATAGCTAAATTATGTAGTCTTTGATTTGAGTTCATGTAATATTGTCGAGTTACTTAGTCACTTCCATTTTCTCCAATCACAATAATCAGAGTTGGCTTGAATCCACTATTTTATTAATCTAAACCTCGAATCTGAATCTTCAATTTACCTTTTATTTGGAATTCGAACCTTGAAAAATATAATGAACATGAAAGGAAATATAATACAATAGTAGAAAATACAAATAATTACTAAATATCACTATTATTTCTTACTATTATTTCTTTTTTTCTTTCATTTTAATTATAATATATTTGGTTAACTGTTAAATTACTGGTCTGGAGCCTAGTTGTTTAATTCACCCCATAATTATAATTTGTTCTGAACCATCAATAAGCAGTATTAGAGCTCTAAAACCAATTTCCCTTGAAATGTTGAAAAATAATTTTTTTTAAAGGTTTTGAGTTTCAAATAAGAAATTTTCTTGAATCCTTGAATCTAGGAGTTCTTAAGGATTCAAGGGATTCTAGGGTACATATATAATTTAATAATAGTATTCATATATTCAGTGTTAAATTAATGGTCAAAGTTACATGGTTGTTAAGCTTGTCCTCTAATTATGTTGAAGCTGAACCATGAGTTTTGAATATGATATTTTATCAAATCTAAAGTAATCTTGAAGATTTGTCCCCTACATAAACCCTGAACCACACGTGATAAAACAATCACCTTGTATGTATTTTGTTGTGTCAGTGTGAAGAGAGCAGCACTGAGCCCCCAGTGACTTTGGAGCCCATCACGGTCCCATACCTGAATCCACTGGTGTTGAGGAAGGAGTTTGAGAACATCCTTCACAACGAAGGTGACACATGCCTCACACAGCCGCGATTTGTTGATGAACATCCTATTATCTACTGGAACATGGTAAGTACAGGCTATTATCTACTGGAACATGGTAAGTACAGGTTATTATCTACTGGAACATGGTAAGTACAGGCTATTATCTACTGGAACATGGTAAGTACAGCTTATTCTCTACTGGAACATGGTAAGTACAGGCTATTATCTACTGGGACATGGTAAGTACAGGCTATCATATACTGGAACATGGTAAGTACAGGCTATCATCTACTGGAACATGGTAAGTACAGGCTATCATATACTGGAACATGGTAAGTACAGGCTATCATCTACTGGAACATGGTAAGTACAGGCTATTATCTACTGGAACATGGTAAGCACAGGCTATTATCTACTGGAACATGGTAAGTACAGGCTATTATCTACTGGAACATGGTAAGTACAGGCTATTATCTACTGGAACATAGGTAAGTACAGGCTATCATATACTGGAACATGGTAAGTACAACTTAATCTCTACTGGAACATGGTAAGTACAGGTTATTATCTACTGGAACATGGTAAGTACAGATTATTATCTATTATTAGGAATGTTTGAAGGCATAGAGATTACTCGACGTTTATAGTAATGTAATACAAGTCAGCCGTGATGTAAAATTCATTGAGAATAAAAATCATGGGTCAAAACGTGTTGATGAATGGAGTACAATATCAAAATTACAAATAAACACCCAGTCCAATGCTGGGCTGAAAACGAATGAAGAAGATAAAGATTCTACAGTGATTATACTAAAGTCAAAAGGACCTGACAAATCTACCCTAACCATATCATCTGAAGGAGAAGATATCGTCATCTCGATTAAAGATGTATTAGATAATAGTCATAATTTCTCTCGATTAGTTTTAGTCAACTTAGGTGTGCGGTATGTGGGAACTTGCTCGCCAATAATAACATGGTAATACATGCTATTATCTACATAATCATGCTAAGTACAGCCTATTTTTTTATTTACTGGAACATGGTAAATACAGGCTATTATCTACTGGAACATGGTAAGTACAGGCTATTATCTACTGGAACATGGTAAGTACAGCTTATTCTCTACTGGAACATGGTAAATACAGGCTATTATCTACTGGAACATGGTAAGTACAGGCTATTATCTACTGGAACATGGTAAGTACAGGCTATTATCTACTGGAACATGGTAAGTACAGGCTATTATCTACTGGAACATGGTAAGTACAGGCTATTATCTACTGGAACATGGTAAGTACAGCCTATTTTTTTATTTACTGGAACATGGTAAATACAGGCTATAATGTATTGGACATGGATGAAGCAAGCTTTTTCTTCTTCTTCTTGGTAAAGCATATTTCCCGAACCCCCACACACGAGGTGTGTGTGATTTATGAAGTTGACCCACCGACACTTTGTCCATTTTCGCCAGATGTGGGTATTCCAGCGGATCAACGTGGTGAGCCACTTGCCTGGTTTGAGCCTACAGGCTGCGACTGTCAACAAGGGGCAAACAGTCCACGCCTCCTGGGCCAACTGTGACCATCGAAATGTTGCTGTTCGTAGTCTGTGGGACAACTCTCGGCTTCATGAAGAGGTATTAACATGCTAAGGCTTTACCATGAAAGTGTTTTGTTCCGAAGGTTTGGCTTTGAATCAAAACGTGCCACGTGGGAAAATGACATTTCCTAGTTAGAAATAATGTGTTAGCTTATGTGTGTCGTTTTATGTAAATTTTCAAATTACTGTAATTTAATCGGGAACATAGAAATGGCACTACTCGTCATCAACTGTTTCGAGTTTCTTAAATTTAATTGGGGTAAGTTTTGTTAAATATTTATTGTGATGTTGATCAACAGTGATTTAAGACAGGTTAACCAACATAATTTTGTAACTGAATAGTAACTAATGCTAGTTTTGTAGTTGAACGTATTAATACAATTTTTAACTAACTTGAGCTCAAAAACAATCAATAAGTATTCTAAATGTTAAATTTTTAATCTAACTGAAATTATAATTTTAGAAAGGTACCATGTAAATATAGTAAAAATAATGATTATTGAAATATTTAGTGATCTATTTAGCTGTTTTTATTTTCATTCTCATTTTCATTGCCTTGTCATGGCAATGAAACTTCAACTGAGGATAATTCAAAATGAACAAAAATATTAAATTGATTTACCTGTTGAAGGCTGTTTTAGAGATCTATTACATTATTAATGTGAAATTAGATATTAATCTAAACAGTTTTTTAAGTTATCAATTGATTTATAAATAAAACTGCTGATATTATCTAAATTGAATATCCTTTCCTTACCATTGTGCTTTAAAAATTGATTTATATATACATCAAGAGGAAACTTGAAAATGTCGAGCTTACAAAACTTTTTATCTCGATCCCGAGCTTTAATGACAAGGTTGACTTGAAATCCAGGTACTTGCAGATCCCTATTCTTAGTATGTTCAATCAGTATTCTATAGAAAAACTATAGACTTATTCATAAGGAAGTATCATTGGAAACATCTGATAACTTTTTAGATGAACTTTTTAACTAATTAATCAAATAAGATATTTTTCTAGAATTCTGAATTTTAGTGTCTTTCAATCAATGTTAGCAGTTTAAAAATAAAAATCAGGGTTTAGTTATGTTTCAAAAGTATTAATTTATTGAATTCAAGCTTGACTCAACTCGATGACCAGTAGTTTTCTGAGAAGCTCACTTAAGCTCAACTCAAAATGAAGAAAATATAAATATATTTTTCTTAGGTTTTTATTTTGTAGTGAGATGATATATTTTACTATACGATATACAGGTTGGACAGCCCATGTACGTACTTTGGCAGCAAAAAGAGCAGCACAGCAATCTAATCAACGCACTTGTCACAGACAGAACCACGTTACCTCGATCGTAAGTAAACACTTTCTAGTACTTTTATACTAACAAAGGATTAATTTATTGTCTTTATCTTTTATGTTTGTGGGAGATATTGCACACTGATCATGACAGACAAATACACTCTCTTAATATAAATGGACCGATGTCGATTCCTATGAAAAGTTTAAATTCTTAAAGCTCTTTTTTAGGTATATTTTATTGTATTAGGAAGAAAATATAGAAAATATATATAGAAACACATAAGGAAACAAACACAACATGGCTTTTACACTGAAAAGAAGACCACAGTTTACATTTTTCATTGCTGCCACTGGACAAAAGGGGATTGGCTGCCTCTTGAAAGAAATTGATCGCTACAGCCCAAACTCCTGATAGAATAAAACAAAACCTAGGTTGAGTGACTGAGCAGTAAAGATAGAATTTCTTCAAGGGGCAGCAATGTACAATGGCAACAATTTGAAATATGAATTATGTTTTTTATTTAATAGTAAAAGCTATGTTGTGTTTGTGCCCGTCAATATGTTTCCATCCCTTTTTTCTTTACCTTCTTTCATTACTAAACAATAAACATTATTATTTATTTGGACACGGAAATTTTCAAAAATAATACAGCCCTTACAAAATTGGAAATTAACAAAAGATTTGTTTTTCTTTAACTCAGGCTATTTTAATTCGGTTTATATGGTTGGCAGTGTATTGCAAATGGTAATCTCAAGTGTACGTGGGAACGATCTACTTGAGCCTCTCAAAAAGCTGGCCACCGAGCGACAGAAATTGAAGGGCCGAGGTGTTAACCGCACCCACTCCCTCTACAGGGACATTCTGTTCCTCGCATTCACAGTGATGGGGCGGGACAACATCGACCAAGGTAGTATTATTACCAGTCCCTGAAATATTTCAATTTGAACCACAGTTTATGTATAAGTCACTAGAGTTTGTCTCTTTATTTATTGGATTGTTATTTAAAAATAATTTATTTTCTGGCGTATTTTAAAAGTGTTCTTCTCACCCTATTTCCAGCTGCTTTTGATCGTGAATACGTATCTGCCTATGAGCGTCTGTCGGAATCAGACCTGAAATTACACTATAGATGTGACCAGCCCATTTCACTGGCGTCCCTCTGCTGCCGCCATTACTTTAAAGAGTTGGATCTGTGACATCCACATTGTGACTTGTGAGTGACCTTGACCTCAACACGACTGGGGGGGCCTAACATGCAGTAGGTATCTCAGGGGGTGAGTGTGATTAAGAACTAGCATAGCTAGTTACATCCCGCTGAAATAAAATGCTCTAAATCACAAATTATAATAGTAATGGTCAAGTAGTAAGCAGATAGTAAAAACAAACTAATAAGCCAAATTTGACTCTGAGATGTCTGTGATTAATTTGACATATAATTTTGGGGGAACTCTAATCTGACTTATTTTAAATTTTTAATCCAACCGGATACCCACTCTGGTGGTCGCATGGTCTAAGGCGCTACTCTCGCACTAGACTAGACTGACTGTGAGATCATGGTTTAATCCTGGTCAGTTGAACTGAGGGTGGTTTTCCCACTCTCTATGCAAATGCGGGTAAACTTCCCTAAATTAAACCTTCCCAATCCCTAACTAATTAGCTTAATTAGTACATAAGCGTATAACCCAAATTGATTAGATGCAGTTCTAAAATAAATTAACCAGATAACATAACTCTTTCTTTTGTTAGATTTTGAGTTGGAAAATTTGTTTCCAAGGTAAATATTTCTTTACAGGTTTACAGTTAAAAAATGAACATTTTAACAATGGTGATACTAATTATCTAAACAGTTTTGAATTTATCATCTGTTTTGTCATCTTGTCATTCAAAATAATTCTAATGCTACAGTTTCAGGTAAACTCATCACAATCAAGTGGAATAAAGTGTTCTTGCTGCACTTAGAACTAAATGATTATTTTGGATTTGACTGCGTGTGAATTTTACTGTCCGTCTCTACAAAAATATATCCTGCCAGCAGAGTGAAAATTTGTCAGTTTTATTAACTACAACCGTGTGTGTGTTTTTTTTCTATCCCCCTGATGCCTTTCTTGACATGGGCAATAATAATTAATTAAAAACATTGTATACAAACAAATTTTAACAGAAAAAAGAGACTGCTCAATCTTAATGCTGTATATTTGCGAATTGTTAGCTTTAAAAAAATGCTTGCTAAGGATGGTTTTGTGCCTTGAAGAAAGAATGCTCTCTGTAGTTATGGTTTTGTTTTTGTAAAACCATTGTAAGATTTTAGTAGAAGTGTTTATTTTTTATATATGATATCGATCATGATAGCAGGCTGTCATATTACATTGAGAAGGTTAGGATGAAGGGGGAAATATGTGTAAGTTTATGCGGTTAAGCCATATATTATTGTTGTTTCTACTTTGTTGTACATGTACACTGATGTAGGATTTTAAGTAAATATTAAATTCCTATTTAAAAAAATATATTAAAATTATACATATGTACAATATTTTATTGTTAGTGTGTAAATGTTAGCATTTCTACTTAGTTTTTTATTAGTTGTGTATTATTGTGAATACAGAGAAGGAAATAAGCACAAATTTTTCCTGAAATGTTATTTAATTGCGAAGACTGCTTAATACACCGCTTAAAAGAACATTTACAATCGCCCCATGCCTTAACCCCATCATACAAAATGTTGCTGAATAAACATGTTTCTGGTTGTAATATATGGTATTAAATATTTCTTAGTTTTTACTGTTCTCTTTTAAGCCTGTGTAAAACCTTGATATTTCAAATTTGAATCTAACTAATACATGTATTCAATTCAAAATTCCTTATCTTAATATTTTTAACAATGAATAGGCCCAATGGCTAAACTATTATTTTTTTATGGAAATAGGTAAAAATTAACTAATAAGGGAACATTTTATGAAAAATCCTACTAATAGAAAGAGGAAAAATTTGGGAAGAATCCAATGCATACAAGTGACATCTTCTATAGTCTATAGTCAAATTATACATACACACATTTAAACACAAATAGAGTAATATTTTGTCATTATTGCCTTTATTAAATAATTTAAAAAAATAGGAAAGAAGAAATACACTTTAAACTGTTTCTAACAGTTTCTTTAAGAATTCAAAATTGAGTAGTTTTTTTTTTT